>JAQFZC010006613.1:0-12290 GCA_034695205.1 Dicyrtoma fusca
TAAGAGGTACAAAATTTTAATTGGCAAAATCTTTCTTAAATTGTGCACTATTTTTGAGAGTAGTTAAACAATTTTGTTCTATTCTTGTGTATGTGCTTTTGGATTGGAGTGAATAAAACCCAGAATAATAATAATAATAATAATGATCTGGCCAATACATAATACAGACTCGATAGCCCAATTCACGCGCTCCCGTAAACAACAATTTTTGTACGGAAAGTCACTACCAACTTAGAAAGTAATCTCAGTTTTAGAAGCAGTTTTTAATAAGGAAGCTAAATTCGATCAAAAAACATAATAAATAACAAAAACCGAGTACTTCTCTTAGAAATAAATTGAATTATAAAAGTTCTAGAAATCAGTCAGTCAAAAGTCAAAAGTGAGTTAAAGTACTGCTCAGCAAAAACTAGGAGATAGCTCAAGTGACTGGCAGGCTACGGATGGAGGAAAGCAGCTCACGAAAGGACCATTTTTACAACTCAGACTGTACCTTCACGCCAGCAACCGAAAAAAAAGAGGGAAACAGGAAAGAAACGGACAAGACTAAGCTGATGACAAACTGGAGAAATGTTCTAGAAATAAACGCGGGCCGACAGAGGAATTGATTCCTAATGGAATTTTGGCTGATTAAAGGCAATAGTCGGTGCCGGGCACACATAAAGGCAAGTTTTTATATAAAATAAAAATACGAATGACATGTTAAACACATTAATGGTATAGCATTTCAACTAACTGCTACCAAACTTACTGCTGCCGTTGTTTTGTTCTGTTCTGCATGTCGACAAATTTGACAGGCAAGACCAGATGACGATAGAAAGGACACCGCCGAAACGTGGAGACAAAAAGAGGGACAGAGAAGAAGAAGAGAGTGAAGAGGAGGAAGGAAACAAGAAAATTAGGACCAACAAGACTGTAAGCAAAATGGACGGATCGAAGAATAAAAACTTCGAAGAATTACAAGGAATGCTAAAGAATATAAACACCACTATGAGCACGGGATTTGAGTCACAGAGTAAGCAGATGACAAAAATGATGAAAATGGTTAACGAAATGAAGAAAAGTTCAGAAAAACACGAAGAGCACATTAAAGTGCTGAAGAAACAAAATGAGTTCCTGAAAGCGGAATTACAGAAATGTAAAGAAGTAGTTGAACGGTTAATGAACCTGCACAGAAGACACAACGTAGTCATTTTTGGAATACAGGAGAAAGAAAATGAGACTCCGGGGCAGCTAAAGGAAGAAGTTGGAAAAATCCTTAACGAATGCAGTGTCAAGCCGGAACTGGACTCTGTAAGAAGATCAACGGGAAAGAAAGAATAGTACTCGTCTGCCTCATGAAAACAAGTGACAGAGAACAAGTCTTAAAAGCCAAGAAAGCACTAAAGAACGGAAAAGGAAACAGCATATTTATAATCCGGAATCTGTCAAGGGAGGAGCCGCCAGGAGGTTTGAGCAAAGAAAAGAGAAGAGGAATGAAAAGAGTATGAATGGAGGGAAAGAGAAGCACGATAAAACAATGCAGGGTGGAGGATAGGGTAGAGGCCGGCTTATACACCTAGATGTAAATAGAAAGGAAAATGACAAGAAACACAGAAGTAAATACAATGTAAATACAATACTTTATTGGAATGTGAACGGGCTATGTTCAAATGCTAATTTTAAATTGAAACGTTTTAGAAAAAGACGCGGACATTTTTTGTCTAACGCAGACTTGGGCATCGGAAGATAAACCCATAAACAACCAAATTTTAACATCTGACTACTTAATGATGACAATTCCTGCCGTAGGTACAGTGAGAAGACGAAGTGGAGGAATCTTATTTGGGTACAAGAAGAATGTAAAAAATATATGTGAAATTACTAGCCACGACAGATTCCAAATTACAGTAATTATTAACGAGAAATCACGAAATAAAAAAAACTGTTTTATGTACGTGCCACCGGCTCAAGAGTTCAACCAAGAAGATGAGCGGAATAGTAACGGAATGCTTTGGAACCAACTTGGAACAGAACAATAATCATTGGCGATTTAAATGCAAGAATAGGAAAGTACTGAAATCGTACAGCTAAACTAATAAACTTCGCACAAGCACGTAATTTAAAAGAGTAGTCAAGTAACAAAAGAGGTGAAATACTACAAGAAATCATCAATGAGACCGGAAGCATAATAATTAATGGAAGAAGTAAATCCGACATTGAAGGGGGAAAAAAATTGATTGGAGTAACCGGATGCAGCGTAATAGACCTATGTATTTGTTTGGTGCAGAAATAGCGGATGATTTTATTGACTTCAAAACTATAGCGAACAATGAGTCAGATAAGTCTCCAATAGTTCTATATTTAAATAAGTGCAGAAATTCTAAGAAAGGCAACAAGGGAATAATGGAGAAGAAAATCAAATGGAAAATAGAAAAGGCAGAAGTTTTTAAGAACCACCTGGAGCTGAACTCGGGAAATTTGAAGGAAACAGAAGATAACAAATTTCAACAGCTAAACAACTTAGTGTATGAAGCAGCGGAAAAAGCAGGAATTAAAACATTCTTAAATGATAGAATGGATGAATCTGAAGGGTTGTTTAAGGTCTGTACGGCTGAAAATAAAAGTCTAAAAAAAAGAATGGATGAATATGAAGAAGTGGTACATAAGATTCAACCAAGTAATGAAGGGCTGCTTAAGATCGATACGCATTTGAAGGGTGTAGAAGTCTTACTTAAAAAACAATCCGAACAAGAAGCACGGATTATTAAACTGGAAAATGTGAATAATGTAAAATTGGCTGAAAATAAAAGTCTAAAGGAAAGAATAGATAAATATGAAGAGGTGGTACATTAAATTCAACCAAGAAATAACTTCGACGGATCACGAAATAACTTCATTGGACCAAGAATTGCAATGTTAAAAAGGAGACATAAAACACTAGAAAAAAATAATGATAGTAATAATGCAAAAAAGATTAAGTTATTTATTGAACAACTAGATATTAATAATGAAAAAAGATTCGGTTTATCACCGAACAACTAAATATAAATAATGAAAAAAGATTCAGTTATTCACTGAACAACTAAATAATAATAATGAAAAAAAGATTCGGTTATCCACTGAACAATTTAATAATAGTTGTAGAAAAGAGCTTGAGTCCCACGCTGAATAAATTAATAATAGTTGTAAAAAAGAACTTCAGTCACAGGTTAAACTGTTTAAAAATATTTATAATGTATTAGTAAATCATGTTAGAAAATATTTGGCAGGTAATAAGTCATTTATTGAACAACTAAATAATAATTGTGCGTAATTTACACATGAAGCTAGAGCCTCTTATAAGTTTTTTGAAGATAAAGTTGTAACTGATTATAATGTATTTGTAAATCATGTTAGAAAAGATCTGGCTGGTAATAAGTCATTTATTGAACAACTAAATAATTATTATGCGTTATTTAAAGATGGAGCTAGAGCCTTTTATGAGTTCTTTGAAGATAAAGTTTTAGCCGAATGTGATGTAATTGGAAAACAGGTTAGAAAAGATTTGGATGTGAATAATGATCGATTTAATAATATTGAAAAAACGTTTAAGATATTTTCCCAACAACAGAATCATAATTATGTGTTATTTGTTAATACGGCTAGAGCTACTTATAAGGTATTTACGGAACAAGTTCATGATAATTGTAAGATATTTGAGGTTGATGTTAAAAAATGGTTTAAAAATAATGAAACAAAATACAATGAACAACGTATAAATAATGAAAAAAAGATTCAGTCATTTACTGAACAACACTGTAATGATTGTAAGATGTTTGAGGATACCGTTAACATTTATATTGATCAGCAAATCGAAACAACTAACATTAACCATAAACTATTATGTAATCAACTGAAGGAAAAGTGGAAAGCGTTACTGTTACATAATAACCATTGTGAACATTGTTATGATAATAATGGTGCTAATCAATTTAGTAACGATATAAATAATAATAATTTAAATAATAATCCTGTTAATTAACCTAGCAGCAGTATGAATTATTTAGATTCTAACAATATAAATAATTCTGCTGATGCAAGTCCTGTTATTCAGTCTGATGAAGGCATGGATGATACTAGTTCGGTTACAAATAATAATTACAATCTTAGAACTAATCGTACAAATGCTGCATCTTTCACAACGCGTACTCCTAGCTCTGTAGTAGAAGTAGATAATATCAATGAAAATTTAATAGAATAAGAATTCTGCGAAAATAAAAAAGTACATGGATGTTTAGGGGTGCAATTTCAAAAAAATCGTTATCATATTGGCTGTGGTCGTTATTTTTGTAAGGCATGTTTAACTAAACATCAAGCTAAAATTGCTTAAAAAATTATAAAGATAGGTTGGGAGAGTATTTTCTTTGTCCTATTTGTACAAAAAGGAGCAATCATTTTCACCAACAAACTAGACGCGAGTCAAATGTTATTAATATTAGACGCAAGAGTATTCTTACTTAAGTTAATTGTAACTTTAATTAAAACTGTAACTTTAATTGTAGCTGTGATTGTAACTTTAGTTCGCTTGTCGCTTGAAGGTGCGTTGCACCGAATTGCATTGATACTCACGTTTGGTTCGGGTAATGCACAAAAAGTCTGCTTAATCTCTAGTGTAACAGATAGGATTCAGCCTGGGTAAATTGCCTAAATTAATGTACTCCCGTGCCAGGTAAGTATAGTTTTAAGTTAGTTTTTGTTTTGTTTTGTTTTGTTTTTTTGTTCATTGTTTTTCAGACGGGTATTTAATGAAATTAATACAAACTGACTAGGTGCTGTGTTTTTCACATTTAATTTTTAACGGTCGGCTGCATAAAAACAATTCATGGGTTATAGACAGTTTGTTTCTTCATAGTTTTTTTGAATTTTTAAAAAACTGGAAGTATAACCAGGTCACGCAAGATTTTTGGCGCCCTTTTTAGTATTTATTTGAAATCCGTGTTGTGTTAGCTTTTGTAGTTGTTATAACTCCAGCACGAGTAGACCCTAAGTATTATTTTATTTTAGATAGCTATCTAATGAATAAAACAATGCTACACAACCTACCTATTTTTAAGCTACACTACATTCTAAGAACCAATACTGAATGCTCTCAGCTTTTGTGCTTTACCTCCAGCGGGAACTATTTTCCTACGAGGCCTAAGCTTAAAAACTAGTTTATAAACTATCTATCGATGCCCTGAAATTAACAAAAAAAATAGACCATTAAAACTGCCGTAAATACATTATTTTTCCCATTCTCAATTTGTCTCCTCATAATTTTATTCAGAATAGGTAGGTGGTCGCTTCTCAGATGGATGAAAAGAGAACCCGGCGTCTAAAAAATACGAAAAAATAAACATAAAGAATCTTGTTTTTTTATCAATAATAGTGTAGTAATGGAAATGTAATATTTTTGAAAAATACTTATCTGAAAAGTCCACACTCCAAGTAATAAGCTAAAAGTGATGCTAATGAAAGTAAAACAGACTAAAGCTGAGATTGAAAGAGAGACGGAAGGGGGCAAACTCAAAGGCAAAAATTGATAAAACATTTGCGGTTTGTCAATTTCCTGCTGACAAGATTCCTCCAAACAATCTCTGCTATGGGTAATGTTATAATTTATTTAACTGAAAATACAATTATTACTTGGGCGTATTCATTTGCATGTTAAAAATTTTAAAATGGGATTTTCGGAATTCTGAAAGCAGTTTTGGGGTGATTAATTTTGACATTTTAGGAAAAAGTTAAAAACAATATTTTCACCTTTACCTGAATTCGAAGCCATGGACTATATCTTCCATTCTAGTAGGAGGTATTCTACCACGACACCGTGCTGGTTTTATTGAAAGGCTTAGGTTTTCATTCTAACATACACCATGAGAGAGCCACATTCACGGTTGTATTTGCAGGAAGCTGTCCAACTGTGGTTGATAACCCACTTTATCTCTTTCATTCAGAAAACCTATTTTCCGTAATTTTGCGAATTTTTTAATTCTGCTTTCAGATTCGGAATGGTTGTTTAATTTTACGCTTATGCAAATGTTGAACGGTGAAAGACCTCAAAATTGTAAAATATTTGTTTTTCAAAAATTGATTTCTTCAAACTTTTTAAAAATTTGAAAACCTGATTACAGATTCAGAAAGCCCTTATTTGTTAGGACAGAATGGCGTTAAAATAATTTAAGAGTAAGAGCAGATTTTTGTAAGATGGGCTTTATTGTAAAATACAATTAAAATAATAAATTACATTTAGTTTGTAATTTGTGAGTTTGATTGATAGAAAATTTCGAGCAATTTTAAATATTTCAGCTGTTTTATTGTCACTTTTAATGCAGAAATCAATGTAGCTACGCTTCAAAGGAATTTCAAACATATCCAAAACAAAGTTAGTAGTTTCAAATGCGTGTTTACTTATACGGCAAAAACCTGTTGATATACCTAAGCTTCAGTTTATGTTCTTATTTTCCTCAGTTTAAGGGTATACGTTACATATGTCTTGCATAGTAAAGCCACTGTTTCAGGACAATTATACACACGATAAGTAATCTTTCTTCTAGGCTCTTTATACCCTCGTTTGTTTTTATTAACCATAAAGTCCCGTGAGTTTCAGGATTTGTATTGCAATCAAGATTTAGTATACCAACTTCTATAGGTTTCATATTTTCAGGATATGATGTTAACAGTAAATTATCCCTCATATATACACCTCTAAAAATATATTTTGTACTATGTTATATTTGGTTAGAATATTTGCCTATATCTATATTTGTTAAGGCCTTAAGGGATAAGGTTTTAAAAAGAAACCAGAACCTGTTTTCTTTTCCATTACAATGTTATGTCTTTGGGTTTCAGCTAAAGCTTTATCTTAAAATTGTTTATTATTAACAGCATTTACCACTTGACTTACACCTCCTGCAGCAGCACCAACACCACCTATAATAGCAACTGCTTTAGTAATTAAAGGAATTAATCAAAAGAGGTAAAGCACTATCTGTTTTGATATGTTTTGATAAATCTGTAATAATTACATTGTATACTTGATAATTTTAATTTAAAATTACCATTATTAATTTTTTTGTTTGTGCTAAAGTAAGCCTAATAGGGTAACCATCTTCTGCATTAATTTGGTCTTTATTTAGATGTAATGTTACACCCTTTTTATTTGTGAACGCATTTCCAACAACGGTATATTGACTTCTAGTGAGTGAAATATTATGAATCATTTATATAAAAAGAAAACAATTATTAAGTATTTATATATTCAAAATTCATTTGTCTACTGCACGTTGTAGTAATTGACATTACTCGTTTTCTGACTAGCATTGAGTATGTCTATAACTAGAACTAAAGCTAGCTCAAGCTATTCTTTCTTGAAATTTAGTTCCAGGACCTATATAATTACTTCCAGGGTAATGTAACTCTCCTGTGTATTTTCTTATTTTATCAACTATATCACCACCCACCTTAACTTTACCCTCTTTTATAAAAGTACACTTTTAAGTATTCCAGACTGCACATTTTGCTTTGTACGATTATTTTTGTAATAACTTGTTCAATCTCGGTATTAGGTGTTTTCACTTTATATTTCATACAAATTATATCACTCATTTAATAACATACATTTTTTTGAATAATTGATTTTGTACCATGCCTATGCCTTGTAATTTTATGACACAAATTTAAAGCAAGGTACAAAAAGGGGGTCATTATTTTATCGCCACAACGCTAACGGTACGTTAAACGCTAACGGTACGTTTAACGCTAACTGCACGTCAAAAGCTAACGGTACGTTAAACGCTAACGATATAACAGCCGTTGTTAAACAATAGTCATTAATTTAGATATTTCTTTGAAATATAAAAACTTTCTAAATTATGCCTGTACCGCTATTTGGAAGCAGTAGAAGTAAAATCAATAGTTATAAAGGAATAGTCCTTTTCCCAACCATGCGGGCAAAATTGCATAAATCATCTAAATCAATATCAAGTGCTATACGATCATTATGTAAGTTTTGAATATCATTTTTTAGATAAACAAAATAAAAAAAAAGTTAGAATGCATACAGATAGATCTTTGATCCAATTCAAAATAGGACTGACTAAAGTAAAATACACAAATATTATTGTGTCGCCCTCTTGTAAAGTAACTTTTCATTATATCCTGATTCCTACGATTCATTACATCATCAAAAATAATAATATTTTTGATATTTCAAATCAACCTTTTTTGGGTCTGGTATCACACCTTTAGCGTTGGTTTGTCCACATATTGTAATATTTATTTTATTTTCATGATTGTTTTTTAGTCCTTTGCCTACATTTTTGATTAGTTTCAACTCACAAACACAGCCTTTTTGTATTTGCTTTTGATTTTCAAATAACGCAACCACATGTTCCTTTGATAGATTATTTTAAAATGCTTTATTAAAAATTTGGTATGTGTCCTTTTGAAGGCTATTTTCTACAAACATTAAGTTATTATAGTCGAATATTCCTTCTTGTAATAGTAATTTAATAACTAGACAGCTTTTACCACAATCACTTTCACCAATTACGAAACACCTAAATATATTTGAAAATAGGTGATTATGCTTAAATTTAGGATTCTTATTCCAAACAAATATTGTTTTAGTCATTTATTAAGTTCTTTATTTTTACTTAAAAACATATCTGTACGTGATTTAAACCTTAATAACTGATTTTCCAAGATTTTTAATTTTTCATTTTGTAAAGCATTAACATTTTCTATATTTGTTATTTTAGTGCTAACTAGCTAGAATAACAGTACATCTACTGTTCATTCATAAATGTGTAATACACGCTCTCATTTATAATAAAACAAATTTATTGATAACCAAAGGGTATTGTGTCTAATTCTTGCGTTTGTTAGTAATATTCACATATAACTCTTTTGTTAAAATTACCTTTAATTGTGTAAGGTGTTTTTTGCTTTTTAATGTTTTTATAACACCTTATTTATTTTGTACAAAAGTATCATGCTTCCTGGTTAATTTTCCCTCATCACCTAATACAAGTTTTTTCATGTTTTCTAAGTTAATTTGTTTTACTATTTGTGTAATTACTTGCAGATTCTTTGAATTTAGTACACCCTGCGTAACCGTAGATATTTGTCTTAAAAAAATATGATTTTTGTCCTGTTGACACATAATCAGTCCTACTGTGTTTGTTTTGGTCATAGCCATCAATATCTTTGAATTTATCTTCCCATTCACCTACATATTTACCAGTGTTAGATTTAATAGGTTTATATAAATCATCAACCCATACCACACTGTCAGCATCCATATATTGAACTCTTTCCTTTAATTTATCAAGAGCATTATATAATCTTAATCTGTTTGCAGTTGTAAATGTTATATATTTAAATATACCGTTTGAACATAAAATTAAATATTCTTTTTTTTAAATTGTACTAATACGTAAGTATTTGTAAGTGGTGTATAATTCAGAATTCAGTTTAGAATTAAGTTCTAATTTATATAAATATGCGTGTTCGGATATAATTTTAACTTGTTTTAATGAATATCTTTGACCAAATTTACCCCATAAGCTATCTAAAAACATATTTGCTACAGCTTTCATTTCTGAATTTTTAACCAGATTATCAGGATTTACATCTACACCAATTCTTTTGTTTTTATCTATGAGAGTATTCAATGTTTCTTTCGTAAAAACGCTTTGGTTATATGATGATTCGGTTTTGATTTACATAAATGTTTGTGTATAATCTTTGAATAACTCGTTTAATTTTTCTTGAAAATGAAGAACTGAATAGATTTCTGAGATTATGTATTACTTTTTAATAGCTTAAGCTATTTCAACACTAGTCCACGTACCAATTAGAGCTCTTTCTTTTAAAGTGTGCTTACACTTTTTTTGATTTACTGTAGCACAAGTTAACACAATGTAAAAATATCTTTCGGATTGTAAGTTTTCTACTTATATATCCTTCTTCTTGGATTATAAGTTATTTGGAGTTCCTTATTATCAATTCTAGTAGGATGACCTACAGGATAATCATCAAATAACATAACACTAGGCAACAAACTACAAATTTCATAATACCTAATTATTTCATTTTTAGTAGGTTTTTTAAGTAATTTTATTGTTTCGGTTCTCATAACTAAAGAATGCGTCTCTTGGGTTGATCAGTGTAATTATAGGGCAATTTATCTTAAAATTTTTGATTATTTTATCTTTTTCATATTGACGACTCCACTATTCTACCATGTTATACCCTTTGTTTTGTATGTATTTCGTCCATTCACAAGTACTATTATTTAGAAATTTCATTGCGGTTTTGTTCAAAGTACTTTTTTGTTTTGGATTATAGCAATCTTGGCAACTGTGGAAATAGCACCTTTGAAATTGATAAACTGTATTAGTTTCATGACAATAACTATCGAATGTTTTTGATTTACCATAAGAATCACATATACCCGATTCGCCTCCATTTAAAGCATGTTGAATATTTATTTTTTCCGCAAACATTATACTTTCTAACCATTTTATACTTTGCTTTCAATAGTTATCTTTATTTTTGAAAACGATTGCTATTTTATTTTTTGGCATAAATTTAAATCTATATACAGCCATAGCCACGCTAGCTATTGTGACATATTGTAATGGATCTACATAACCCTGTGAACTATGATCTTCTTCACTCAAAAAACTTATTTCTATTACATTTTGCCGGTAACTTAGACATCCTCTTCGGAGTATATCTACATCAGATTTACAATAGGCAATCGTTTCTGTCCTGAAATTAAACATTTTATTTGCATCTTTTTCGTGCAGCTTACATTTGTCATTTTACTATTTTATAAATTCATCTAAATTCTCAGATTTCATTCTATCTGGCTCATAATACTCTTTATCTGGTAAAAGCTCTACATAATTTTAATTATCAGGTTTATTGAAACTATGTGGGAAATAGCCTTTTTTAAGTTCTGTTAATCCAAATGTTTTGGGAAATTTCTTAAGTAGATCCGCAATATGGTTAAAACTATCAATAAATATTAATTTCAGTTTTTTAATATACATGACCAATATTTTGGTTCCTGTTAATATTAATTCAAGTTGTAAGTAAAAATAATTATATATAAAATGACTGTCATAACCTTTTGCACTATGCGCTATAAATGTGAATCCTTGTTGTAATGCGCATTTGCAAAACTCATTATTAGTAGCAAAATCGTTTTCCTTACCACCAAAATCTTGCGTTTCAATATACATTGGTATATGATCACAAGCTTCACCTAAGTATGTTTCATAGTAATAAAATATGTAATTTTCACTACACTTTTTAGGTTTTTTAAAACCCATTAAGCATTGATGCTTTTCATTACAATCTAATTTTACTTCACAAACAACATTTAATTTGATTACAAACATGTTGTTCTTTCAAAACACCATTTTTGTTATAAAACAGCTTTGCATTACATGTTTTACTTTTTTAAACAAGTAAGATTCCCAAATTGTTTTTTACAATCCTCAGAACCTTGCCAATCCTTTGTAGTTTCATCACCACTTTTGCAATCATTTTTGGCTCTATTACATATGCTACATTTGTATTGAATTTTATGCTCACAAACATGTTGATCTTTGTTTTGATAAGGTGTTTTACAATCACGACAATAATATGAACAAAAATAAAGAGCAGCAACCTTGTTGACATAATCATAATGTTTGTCTAAATGTAATAAATACAACTGGTTTTCTGCGTCCGGCTTTTGAATAGCACATTTAAATGCGCCGTCAATTACTGAAATTATATTTGTTTTGACATCTATTTTATGTTTAATTATTGCCAATAATTTTGGAATCATTCCTGTTTCTGGTATTTATAATTCTACGTAATTAATTGCATTATTTACTATTTTTTGTTGCGATTTATCTTGATTTATACGAATTTTTTAATTGTTCTATCGTTACCACCTTCTAAACCAAGATTTTCAGCATGTTTAAGTTTGGGAAAATTTAAATATGTTAATCCAACAACAACTGCGCCTACACTGCATAAATTATCATTTTAAATAATTAAAAAAAGTATAGAAGACTGTATGGCAAAAATGAAACTTCGAGTTGAATATTGATCTAAGACAGATTTTAAAAAAGAAAAAGACGAAGAATCTAGATTTGTCCTTCCATATATGGGTCATACATCACATCAAATAGCTCACATTAAAAAAAACATTTTGATTGGCTTTTGTCTTTCTTACCTGGTGAAAAAGTATTATCATTGCTAAACTCTGTAAAAGATAAGGATATTTC
>JAQFZC010006614.1:0-12286 GCA_034695205.1 Dicyrtoma fusca
TAGTAAATAACGCTTTTTCAAAAAGGTCAAAACTAGTAAATAACGCTTTTTCAAAACAGTTAAAACTAGTAAATAACACTTTTTCAAAACGGTCAAAACTAGTAAATAACGCTTTTTCAAAAAGGTCAAAACTAGTAAATAACACTGTTTCAAAACAGTCAAAACTAAGTGTATTACCGTTTCGAAAAGGTTAAGGAGTTTAGTTGTATTTAGGCTTTGAAAAAACTTTCAATGCGCAAAGCCTGTCACCTAACGACGCTTACAATCCCCACATGATCGTCTGTGACACAGTAATTGACAGTAATCAAATCCATAGAGGGGCTTTTCACTGATTGATACAGCGTGCTATATACTATATACAGTATATACCTATACAATTTGCTGAGAGTGGTTTCGAAATTCGAACCAATTTTTTATACACAGTACTACATACGTACGTGGTTGAGTGTGCTTTGATTTGTCTCGCTGCTTCGTCAGTTGTTGGGATTGTCACTGGAAAATAATAATTTATTGTAATTACCAGCTTTGGATGGATGTGTGTGTATGTGTGTGTGGTGTGGAATTGACTGGTGTGTTGATAATAATTATTACGTGCTGGTACAAGTGGATTGTTATGTTTCTCTCCTTCTTCCCTTGTTTCCTATTTGTTTCAAAACTTGTTCTATGTTCTATGGTGCTCCAGCGTACGAATTCGAATTCCATGGATGACCAAGCTCGTGGTCGTAGAAGCGTAATTGTGTTTCTAAACTCTTCATCCCAGTAATTATTACACACTCTGTGTTGTGCTGTTGTTGGACTCAATAATGTATGTATGTATGTGGTACGTCCGTGGAGGGGGAATGACGAGTGTGAGAGCGAGTATTGTTGACTGGGAAATGATTGTGTGTAGTTGGACTTGAGATCCCAATCCAAATATATACAAGTCCAAAGCAAACGTCCAAGTCCAAATGTGAAATCCTCCAAATGTGTAATAATCGTATCGCTAATGTGTATTATTAGCAGTAGACAAAAGATGAGAGAGGAGTCTATATATTCTGCTCTGTCATTTCCATTTCCTGCCTTAGCTCCAAGTTCCATGTACATACTCGGATGTATAGCGAAGCTTAAGGGTCAAAATGACGCGGATCCAGTATTTCTTGGAAGCAAAGTGACGCACTTACGTTAAGATGCAAAATGACGCGTGTCCTTCAAATCTAAAAAAAGAACATTCTTTTTCCATTTATGTAACTTACAAATACGGCGCTCTATTCATATTATGTTGTTTTGAAAGGGGTAAATTGAACTTTTGCATGTTTTGAAAAGAGTAATAAAATCGTTTAACCTATTAGAAACTGGCGGACCATGGAAAGAATGCTTTACAAAAGTGTTTAATTCTATAAATTAACTTTTTCAAAACAGTCAAAATTAGTAAATGACACTTTTCCAAAAAGGTCAAAACTAGTAAATAACACTTTTCCAAAAAGGTCAAAACTAGTAAATAACACTTTTTCAAAATGGTCAAAACCAGTAAATAACACTTTCAAAAGGTCAAAAATCTGTAAATTGCCATTTTCGAAAACATTTAAAACTAAGTATATTGCCGCTTCGAAAAGGTTAAAAGTGTAAAAGAGAGTTTTTACTAAATACTAAAGAGCTCATTCAAACTGTAAGTTAAAAAAAATGAGAAGATTTCGACTTTTTCTAGCCATCATGCATTCTCGTCACTTTGCATCTTAGGCTGAGATATTTAGTAAATCTGTCCTCTAACATACATACATAGGCACACATAACAGGGGCTCTTCACCTAGGTATTGCCTATGGATCTGCCTTACTTTTTCTCGATCTGTTTGTATTTTGGAGATTGACGATGAGATGAGATGCGGGATTCTCTACCAAAAGATTGCGTCCTCTACTCGGTACTTTTTAGCTTTTAATAAGGAAATCAAGGAGTTCAAAAACATTCAAAGCTGACAGTTATACTCTTTCAAAAAGTGACAAACTGCTATTTAGACTTTGCACAATGAGTAAAACTGGTATTTACTTTTTTAATAAATACATAAAACTTGGATTTGCACCGTTTGTAAACACAGTTGATTGTAGGGACTTAAGACGGAATGCTTCTTTACTGACGATATGTGTGTATACCCTTAACCTTTTCGAAACGGTAATATACTTGCTTAGTGTTGAATGTTTTTGAAAAAAGGAATTTCTAGTTTTCTGACTTTTTGAAAGTGTTATTCACTAGTTTTGACTGTTTTTAAAAAGTGTTGGTTACTAGTTTCGACTGTTTTTAAAAAGTGTTGGTTACTAGTTTTGACTGTTTTGAAAAAGTGTTATTTACTAGTTTTGACTGTTTTGAAAAAGTTAATTTTATAGAAATAAAAACTTTTGTAAACCATTCTTTCCATGGTTTGCCAGTTGCGAATAGGTTAAGTGCGTTTCGTCTTTCGTGTCGAATTTCATTTGATTTGGGACGTTTTTGGACTGACTGCATTGTTGTGGATTTTGCATAATATAAGTTTGTCACCATGAAATCTAGACGAGGTGATTGACATACTATTCAAATTAAAATATTCAAATTTGAACTCAACCAGCGTGGAGCTCCATGCCTGTCAACGCTCCGTCTTCCCTTCCTTGTCACCAACGACATGATAATCCAGTATGATGAGAATATTATGAAGACGGAGGGGATACTGCACAAGCTGAGGAAGGGGCATTATTCGTTATTCCGTTTCATTTTCATTGCTAGTAGTTCGTCTGGGAGGTAAAAAAAAATAGAATAAAAAGAATAGCAAAATGTATGCATAATGTGAGTGCCTATCTTAAAAGAAGGAAACAATGTAAAGAAATAACACGTCAATGATCCCTTCACCGTCAACGTCCCCGTCTCAACCGTAAAGCAAAGTAAAAATGCAAACTAAAATATGTACATAGTCCATCCGCTCTATCGCCGCCGTACAATTTTTGTTCATACGGGCTCACTGTATTACAGGCTCAGATATGCAGACTATGTACATATATCAAATCCTCTAAAGGGGCATTGCAAATAATACGTCGTTCACAACATTTGAAAGATGATGAATGCCCGCCCCCCCCCTCCCCCAGGATTCAGTTAAAAAAATGTTAACAAAGCCCTTTAAAAAAGTTCAAAAATTGAAATAAGACACTCAAAAGATGCAAAAGAGGCTATTTACTATTCTATAAAATGTAAAATGCAATAATAAAACACTTTCAAGAGGTGCAATAAATATTATTGGCATTTTTAAAAAGTTCAAAAAATGATAATATTACCCTTGCAACAGATGCCAAACATATTTTTACCATGTAATAAAGTACAAAAAGGATATAAAACAGACAAACAAACCTTGTAAATGATGCAAAACAAGATATTTACCATTTTCAAAGTTGCAAAAAATAATATTGACATTTTTGAAAAGTACGTGTAAAAGAAATGTTAATAGGATTCTTGAAAAGGTGTACAAAACGTGATATTGACCCTTTTTTAAAATTCCAACAGGTGATATCGATGCTTTTATAAAGGGCAAATATTACTTTTACACAGTTGAAACAAATTGCAAGCCATGACGAGAATGCTTTTATAAAGTACACATCATAACAATCGACAATCAGACATTTTTTAACGCATAAAATCTGGTATTTTATCTTAGAATTCAAAATGAAGCTTATCCATAAAACTCCAGAAAGCGTACACAACATACATAATCACTCCAATTTTTCTTAACATAGTGATTGAATCACTCTTTTAGCACTGTGTATTAACTAACTTTTAATTTTTCAAAATATGCAAAACACCGATTCCGACGCTTGTAAATAGCTCCTGGAACCTTTTGTGTTATAAAAATGGAGAAATAGTTGGTCTTTTAGTGTTTTTATGGATAAGCGTCATTTTGAATCGTAAGTCGTAAGCAGCGTAACGATATGTACTTTTAAAAAACATATTAACACAGTATTAATGCCAATGCGTTCATAACTGTGAAGTAATAACTGTGAGGCCCCTTCGACTGCTGTCCATGCATGTCTGGGGTGCTAATTATCGTAGCTATAACAATGGATCATAAGTTATACACAGACAATGAGTGAGAGTCTCTTTAATTGTATTTTTCTACCCGTCACCGTTGCACTGCTTCAGTTGTCAGTGGACGCATACACAGTAGAGCAAAAGTACCTGATCCTGATGCAAACAGGCCTGTACAAAGTAGGTACCTTCAAATATCACTAAAATATCGAAATAAAAATAACAATATCTGCACGACTATTTTAATGCGAACTCATTACAAACAGAATTAATTTCCTTTTCCTAATTAATACTGCAGATAGTGAGTGAAGTGGCCCTCACGATGAGTCCTAAAGCACTACATACATGAGGTCGCTCCAGAAGCAAAATGTTGTGCATCCAAAGTAGGTTGTACATGCAGTTTTTGCTTTTAGCCAAAATTGAATGTGGATCACTTTGCTTCTTCAGTGACGAAACCAATCCGCTAATTCATCCTTGTTTTACATTACTTTTCCCCCAACTACAAAACAAATACAAAAAAAAACGTACAAAAAGGATAGAATGGTGACAGACAGGGTAATGGGGCAAAGATTGTCAGGCGGCAATGAATAAATACAATCAGGCCGACACATGCATAGCTATACGACAGGAAATATCCCAATTTTATTCACAAAAAATCAAAAATCCAATTTAAATTAAACATGTCAAAATGGAGCAGGGCTTGATTTTGAATTTAATTATTGTTTACTTTTTGACATTGTTGGTGTCTAGACTTTGGAGTGTATTAATGCACTCGTTTCAAAATCAAAATGCATGTAGTCAACTACCTGCACATGCAGATCATTTCATACAATACACGACATGTAATCTATCGTTGGTGAAGTAGTCCAGTTCGTGCTTAATAGGATTCTGACGTAAGTCCAGCCCAGCTTAATGTCATTTGAAAGAAGTGCAAGTGTAATCAATCAACTTTTGAACTGCATTTATTATACGAAAAGTTTAAATTCACCTTTCAACTTGTTTGAAAATGTGCATACGTATATGTATTTTTAGTATTTTTACCTTTTCAAAATGGCAAAACTTGTATGCCTACGTTTCAAAAATAGTACAAGTAACATTGACGGTTTTTCAAAAGGGGTAAAACTATTATTTGAACTTTTCAAAAGGGGTACAACTGGTATTTACACCTTGCAAAAGTTACAAAACGGGTTACGGTTGTTTTCAAAACTACTAAAACCTAAAACTGTTGTTTATACATTTTAAAAGCAGTAAAACTACTATGTATTTACCCGTTTCTAAAATACTGGATGCTTGCAATTTTCTAAATTGGTAAAACTGATATGTACAGTTTTCAAAAATGGAAAAACTTGTACTTACCCTTTTTAAAAGGCACAGAAACAGGTAAAAAGTGACTTACTACATAATTAAGAATGGTTCTTCACTGATGACGTGCACATCCATCCCTAGTTTAAAATTTTAAAGGATTTAGAATAATTGCACAACTGATTAAACTAACCAATACAATATTCATTAAAAATAATAATAATATTCGTTTGTAAAGTTCATTCTACTTTTCCTTAAAGGCATGGCTATCATTGTGCCTGTACTTTGCAGTCTTTATTTAATATGGATATGGACAAGACGAAAGACAAAAGTAAAAGCAATAAAGCATAAAAAATATTTAAAGGAATTTGTAGCACTTTACGTTTTACATACACCTATATTTCCTGTATGGTCGGCTATATGTATGTACATAGTCTATCGGTAGTGTAATTTAGCATTTGCTTACCACGTATTACGTCTGCATTAACAATGGATAATGCAATTAAGAAATGTAAATAATCAAATCATGTATACCTACCTTCATTGTTGTAACAATGAACGATAGCACGCACCAGTACTATAACAGGCATCTGTTATTGAAAATAATTTGTGAAATGTTTGACAAACACTGACTTAATTTTCCCAGGAATCCCAGTAGCATAAACAGCGTACCATTATTGGGTTTAGTTTCATTTGATTTCCGCTTTGCACCAAGTAACATTTTCATCAGCACTCAAGCTTTGATAGTTATTTTGAAGAGTGCATGGCCCTAGCCCTTCTAAAAAGTTAAGACATGACAAAATTACCTGTACTTTTGGGCATTTGCATGATTGCCATTGCTCCAGTATTTTTTATCCGTCAAGTCCACGCAGACAAAGAAAACTGTCAAGATTGCCCGTGTACACAAGAAATTCAGCCAGTGTGTGGTCAACATGGCTCTGCCCAAGAGACTTTTGATAATCCCTGCAAATTCGAATGTGCCAAAGAAAAATGCTACCCGGGTAAGAAACAATCATCGAACAGTGTCAATTATAATTTTTGAAATCACAAGAGACACAAGGAAGAACCTAATTCGAAGTAAAATTACATTATTTCCATTTTACTTTCAGATCTACAATGCATGCATGGTGGAGCATGCAAGATACCCCTGCCGCGACCAACCTGCCCTCAACATATAAGCTCCAGAAAATCCAAATCCAAAGGTTGATATCAAAATTATCTAATTTTATACCAAAATGCACTTTTTTTCTTGCAATTGTTTGTAGTTCATATTGATGACTTTTTGTCCAGCAAAAATTCTATGCAATAAAATCAAGGGTCTGTAGATTTTAGATTCTATGTTAAACGAAAGTGTGGAAAACTATGCATTTATTTTAGTATGACCTAGCAAGAACAGAATTGCCCAAAGCAATACTATTTGTGCACACGATTTTGGATTCATTTACCACAGTCGTTAGACGCAACAAACTTTATCTGCTGTGCCTATGCCTAAATATATACAGTATGTAAAAATATTCACCCCTGGAACAGCTAGCGCTGTTCTTTAAAAAGTAGTTTTTCAAAAATACTTGGCTTCGGCCAATTGACAGTTTTGTGCATAAAGAGAATGCGTTATTGTATTTATTAAAGGTACTAAAACGTGGTAGTTTCATTAATTGGCAAAGTGTGCAATATTCATCAAAAATACAATACACTGCAATAGACTATTATCGTAGTATAGAGACTTTCAGTGTTATCTCCTTGCTTGCCTGTGCGCATCTGATTAGTTAGTCTTTTTCCATCACTGAATTGGCTGCCATTTTGAAAATAAACAAAGGAAAAATAAGTAGCATTTCCATCTTTAAAATAAAACAATTCAATATTATTTTTATAAATTAAAGTCATGATGGCATTAACTTTCCAACTGCACCAACCCCCTAACTTGAAATTACATATAAACTTAAATATTATCTTAACTAGCACAGCTAGAAATACAATGTATGTCTTAAAAAGTAGCTTAGACATTATTTATTCTTTTTGGTAGTTGAAATTGTGCTGTGTCCTTGCCCCCGCCGCAACAATACCCGCCAAACCGCCTATAAACCAAAATGTAGGCAAAAATAATATTCACTGTTTGTCAATTTTTAAGTTTAATTAATTAAATATAACAAAATGAAACAACTTAGATACCTAATTTAATATTTGGTAGCATTTCCCTTAGCCTGAGTGACAGCTTGGATGCGTGGAGGCACACTTTCGATAAGGTTGTGGGTAGCTTCCGGTCCGATTCGCTCCCACTCATACTTAGCTGTGGAAATTAGCTGTTGCTTGTTTTTCGGGTGTCTTCCCTTCATCCGGTTTTCAAATTCAGCACACAAATGTTCTACTGGATTAAGATATGGGGATTGTGGTCCCCAATCCAACACATTCACGTTGTTTTTACGGAATCATTCTTGAACAACCTTGGTTATGTGTTTGGGGTCATTGTCTTGTTAAACACAAAACGGCCCCTGACCCTGAGTTTTCGTGGTGGCTGGGCTAGATTCCTTTCGAAAAGGTCAATATAGACCTCCTTGATCATAATTCCAGGAATATGCTACAGCTTGCCCACCCTATTGTACCCCATGCACCCCCAGAACGTATCGGAACCCCCTCCGTTTTTCACTGTCGGGCGGAGGCACTTTGGGGAAAGTTTTTCTCCAGGCTTCTTGGAATTTTGAAGACTGGAAGAAGGTGATCTGGTCTGATGAGACCCAGTTGTGAACTCTCGTTATAGTTGCTACTCAAGGGACCGAAGGAATTTGGCCACTATAAAGAGTTGCCATTGTAAACGTATAACCCAATAATTGCTAAATATTTTAATTTCCATTCTTTATTTCACTTAAACCATTAAAGAAATTACACTACACGTATAATTTAACTTATTCAATGGAAAAACTCTTTTTTGCTTGTCGAAGAACGTCGCTTTGAGTTTTTAGTAAAGCTCCTTCTAGGTTCAATACTGACTTCAAAGCGGCCCCATCTTCATCATCATGTGCTAGAATGCGCAGCCTTATCCGCTCCATGCACTCAAGAGCTTCCTTTACGGACATCACATGTCTGTCAATGTCCGGGTATTCTTCTCCGTCTTCTGGAGATTCTTCGTCATCAGAAGTTTGAATTTCTCGCTCTTGAATTTCGCGGACGATCATACTGGCGGTTAGATCTTCGTACGGTAGAACCTGTAATTTATCATATTATAATTTGAATTACAAGAAATAGGAACTATCGCTCTGCAAATTTTATTTTTACATATTAATTGTATCGATTATGTATTAATCTAAATAACGATTTTACTTACTTGGTTGTCTACTGCATAGTAGTCATCCAACACGCAATTGCTTATGCCTAGTCTCGAACATATTTCTGCATCATGGTTAGATTCCGCGATTTCTAAATCTTCGAAAATTTCATCTTGTGGGCGCGATATAAGCTTTGAGTGGTAAAAACAATTCTGGACGGGTTTTCCCGGTACATTGTTCCATACTGCTACCAAGTTGATCCTAGCTTCTAAAATATCTATTTGATATTTTTCATTCTTGTCCAGACGCTCAATGATCTTTCGAGTAATAACTTTTCGATAGTTCTTCTTAGTCTCGTTGATTATTCCGAGATCGCAAGGCTGTAAAATGGATGTGACGTTGGGAGGCATGAATACAAGTTTAATATATGAAAAATTTCCAGTAACTTTATGCGGTGCGCAGTTGTCGACTAATATCAAAACTTGTCGTTTAGCCAATCTATACTTAAAGTCCATCTTCCGAAGCCAGCCGGTAAAAATCTAAAATACCAAAACATTTTTCAGGTGTTATAACATTTAATTTTTAACATATGTAAGTAAATAGTCATATTTTGAACATATTAAATATGTAATTGAATTAATAAAAAGGTTCTTACCAGCTGCGTCATCCAAGCCTTAGAGTTACTGTAATAGTCAACACGCAATGACTATTTTTTAATGTTTTTGAAACAGCGTGGGTTGTCATATTTGCCGATGACAACCGGTTTGATCTTGTCTGTCCCATTAGCATTAGATCCTAGTAAAACAGTAATTCTTTCCTTCGACAGTTTACCCCCGTGACATAGTTTTCCTTTCCGGTCAAAGGTTTTGTCTGGAAGCAACTTGTAAAATAGGCCAGTTTCGTCGACATTAAAGATATTCTGTGGTTCGTATCCCTGGCTAACAATTGGCCAGAATTCCTTGACCCACGTTTCCACAACACTGATGTCGACTGCTGCTGCTTCTCCATTAATAATTTTGAACTTAATTCCATGTCGTTTCTTGAATTTCTCCAACCAACCTTCACTTGCTTCAAATCCGGTTACTCCAAATTCTTCAGAAAATTTTAATCCCATTTCTTTCAACAACGGTCCATCGATAGGATTATTTTGGCTGCGTTGATGGTCAAACCATCTAACCAAAGCCTCTTCTACCTTAGGAAATCTACAAGTTTTCACTTTTTTAAGGTTGGGGGAATAATGTTCAAAGTTGAGAAGAATCTTGGCCCTGGAACTCCAAATATTTTGAACAGTTGACGTAGATAAATTCCGATCTTTCGAGACTTGAGACTGAGTTTTTCCACTTTTAATTTCATTAATGATCGCAAACTTATCCTTTAAACTGAGAATAATACGCTTTTTTGAAGGTGTCTTTGACATTTTCAAAAGACAAACCTATTAAATATTAATTAAAATGATCTACCAAATAGCACACCCAAAGTTAAAGACCTAAATTAATTTTTGGTTCAATTATTCAGACTAGAATCTATGTGCGAGTGTGCATTGACGAATATTATTCATGCCACCGGTGCATTGAAAGTCGCGGTATGATTGCATTGTCGTGATTTCCTGCTTTTAACTTAACGTTTATAAGTCGTTTTTCTTAGATGGGGCGGTGAGACTCAGCAGAAAATTCATAGCCGGTTTAAAGGTTGTACTAAACATTAAAATGCCTTTCAACGTTCTTATTTTCGTCACCACTTTAAGGAGTTTACCATTGTATCGATAGCCATTATATCGGCATATATTACAATGGTAAGTAAAGTCAATTTGCCGGGGATTTTTAAAATCACCAGTAAATCGAGGTTACCATTATTGGGATAGCCACTACAACGAGAGTTCACTGTAATTCATTTGGACCGACGGAATCGTTCGGGTATGGAGAAAGCCTGAAGAAGAACTTTCCCCAAAGTGCCTCCGGGAGGGAATATTATTTTTGCCTACATTTTGGTTTATAGGCGGTTTGGCGGGTATTGTTGCGGCGGGGGCAAGGACACAGCACAATTTCAACTACCAAAAAGAATAAATAATGTCTAAGCTACTTTTTAAGACACACATTGTATTTCTAGCTGTGCTAGTTAAGATAATAATTAAGGTTATATGTAATTCAAGTTAGGGGGTGAATAATATTTTTACATACTGTATATACCTATAGGCATAGCTCTGCAGAACTGTGTTTCAATTCAACACATGAACCCAAAAGAAATGTGCGTTCTTTTCACCTCTTCAGATTTCAGGTGTTTTTTTGGTGTGTGTGTGTGTGTGTGTGTGTGTGTGTGTGACTTGACACCTCCTTTCAACTTGTGCTCAGAGCCCATAACTCAGCTTTGAGCACAAGTGATATAATTGTCAATATTTACTTTTATTTTATGGCACTTGAAAAATCTTGGCTCAAGCCAAAGTCTAAAAAAAAATCCCATCGACAGGGCAGAACTACTGCTACAGAAGTTGACTATATACTATGGAACTTACAGCCGAGTCATTCAATACAAGTTGTTTTTCTTCTTCTGCTCATTTGCATATATTTTTGAAATACTATTGAGCACATGGTAAATTAATTTGAGTAATGACTTGTGATTGATTGATTGCTTTGTAATTCCATGTCCATTTACGTCTCCTTTATAATCTGTTTAATTCACTATTGATTCGTCCTGGGCTCTCGCTCTTTCAGGGCCTTTGATACATACTACTAAAAAAGCATGGGCACTTTTGGTTTTCAGTGTGAATTACCCTCAAACAAATACGGACGCTCATTAATTATTAATCACCAATCATTTTAATTCATGTCATGACGAAAGTCGTATTAATAATAATATTTTGTTGTAAGTATGAAGCATGGAAGGTTGCTATATTGGCCTTTTTTATGATGTAATCCCTTTTAAGCCACTACATATATGCACACTATCTACTTCTCGCATATTTTTGTGGGTACTCGTACCGAATGTGAACAACATAAAATTCATAAGCAGAAAATAATTTTGTTATGATTCTGATAAGGCATTTCTTATGATTATTCTGGTTCTGATGCTTGTGCTGGCATTCTACTGTTTTTACTACCACTAAAAATGGTCGTTCAAAATTAGCAAGGAGCTGTCCTTAGTTAATGTGTAGTTTGAGTTTTTTCAAAAGATGGCAAGGGTATTAATAGCGTTCATATGTTCTGCTCCTTTTCTTTATAAGCGTCCCAAACTTTTAACCTTTTCGGAAATGGGAAACTATGGGAAGAATGCTTCACAAGTGTGTTTTTTATACAAATCAACTGTTTAAAAATTGGCACAACGTACAACTAGGAACTAATTTCCAAAAACAATTAAAACTACAGGCTAGCGCTTTCAAAACGGTCAAAACTAGGAATTAAAATTTTCGAAAACATTCAAAACTAGAAACCACCATTTTCAAAAAGTTCCAAACTAGAAATTGTCATTTTCAAAAAGTTCAAAACTAGAAACCACCATTTTCAAAAAGGTCAAAACTAGAAATTATCATTTTCAAGAGGACGTAAAGCTAGAAACCACCATTTTCAAAAAGACTTAAAGCTAGAAGTGATTTTCAAAAGACGTAAAGCTAGAAACCACCATTTTCAAAAAGGTCAAAACTAGAAACCACCATTTTCAAAAAGGTCAAAACTAGAAACCACCATTTTCAAAAAGGTCAAAACTAGAAACCACCATT
>JAQFZC010006615.1:0-12286 GCA_034695205.1 Dicyrtoma fusca
TCTCAGAATTTAGGGAAAAACTCAAATTTCCAAAATAATGGATTAATAAAAATCGGAATCGAGGCTTTTCTTGAGTGGTAACACTGCTAAAAACCGATAACTAAAATATTAAACTGAACCGAACTACTTTGAAAGAAAATAAACGAGAGACTGGAGCTGGACCACTGCACTGCACTGGACTAAAACAAAAAAGCCTGGAATGGCTTGGTTACTTTCGTTTATTGGTGCTTGCAACGAGGAAAAAAAATAAATAAATAGTAGAAAAATATTTATGGTTACTTTATAGTTTAAGCAAAACATTCAATTCTTGTTATCAAAACCTAACAGTTCTTATAATAACTTTAACGTATCCAAGGCAACCTGGCCGTCAAATTATTCAACTATACAAAAGTCATTCAAATTGTATTCAGTTTTGATGCAGTTTTGCGTTTTATTTTATATAAAAAACGCACCCTATTGAACTTTTAAAAATTCTCTGTAGCATGAAATCGATAGAATTTAAATCGCTTACATTTCATTCGAGTTGTATAAGTACACACTTTCAAATGTAAAGGGCTTTAACTCTTTCCGATTAAACCGTACGAAAGGTGATTTATTTTAAGGTATAATTTTATTCCTTAAGAATCTGAAGGAATAAAAACTGTTTTCTAATTTTTGCGTCGTTAAAGAAGCAAAATGATGCACATCTACTGATGACTAAATGCATGCGTATCCAAAGTACAAGCTTGACCAACTGATTAGCATCATTTTGCATTTAAGAATTTCTGGATACGTAATTATTACTTCGCTTTTAGCCGAAATTGGATGTGCACCATTTTGCTTCTCAGCCGATGTTATGTAATCATCACTTTGCTTTTAAAGTGGATGCGCATATCACTTTGCTACTTAAACGACGCAGTGTTTATATTATATACATAAGCTGTATCGCTATCCTCCGTATGAATTATATAGAATTTCTGAGCATAATTACCAATAAAGTATTACACTATTAAAATACTATTTAAACTATATAAAAATTGTATAAAGCGTATACAGCGTGACGTTTTTAAAAGTTTAACAGGCAAAAGCTATTCAGAATTTATACAAAATTAAGCAGTACATTGCCATAGAAATACTAACAGTTTAACTTTATACAATTTCTTGACAATTTAATAGTTTTTCCTAAGGGTAGTTATTAGTTTTGGTTGGGTTTGGAGGTCATCATTCAAGTACAACTACTCAATGTCAAAGATAGCCAGTGTTTTCTACCTTTACTTCCATTGCCATTCACTTCGTCTAGCAGTAATGTGGTCATTGGCGGAATTGCTCGTGGCTTCTGCGGCTCTTTTAGTTGCAATTTATTATTATTTTCTGGATCGCAAGGAAACCTTGAAGAACCTTCCACCGGGTAAATTTTAAAACTACTAAAATAAAAAAATGTATTTATACTAATTTATTTTATTGGTAGGTGGTTGCTAGTTATTGATATTAATTATTATATAATTTACGATTTATAGTTGTATCCACCAGCATAATTTATTGTTGAAAGTGATAAAATTGTGTTCACAACCATTCAATTACGTTCTTCATAATTTGTAGGTCCATGGGGGTTTCCAGTTGTAGGGCATTTCCCATTGTTTGGTAACAATCCAGCTAAAACGTGTATGAAATGGAAGAAAATATACGGACCAATATTTAGAGTCAGATTCGGTGGCATACGGTAAGTTTTAGGCAATGAAAACCTTTTAAATAAACAATTTCCCTAGTTCCCTTTCCTAAAGTGTTGTATTTGTTTCTCAGAACCGTCATACTAAATGATTCCAAGTTAATCCGGGAAGCGTTTAACATGGAGGAGTTTTCTGGACGCCCTCTACTCCCTGTACTTGTTGAAATGATGGGAGGAAACGGTAAGCAGTCCAAGAGTAGTAGATCGTTTGCATTTACGTTTGGGCACATTTTTGTTATTATTCAAATATGCAGAAAAATATAGCGTTGCTTATTATAATTTTGACCATTTTTGACTCGTCATCAGTGTTATTTATTACAGCATTTTTGACATTACAAAAAATCTACAGGGGTTACTTTTGTGGACGGACCGGCTCAAATGGAACAAAGACGTTTCGCCGTGAAAACTCTAAAAGAACACGGCTTCGGGAAGAGTTCTGTCGAATTTCGAATGCATGAAGAAATTTCAAAATTTTTGAGTAATTTAAAAGCAAAAACGGAAGTACTTGATGGGAAACCAATGGAAATGAATAAACTGTTTCGATTTTGTGTCAGTAATGCGATCTGGGATCCCATGATGGGTAGCAGATTTGATGAGAATGATCCAACTCTATCGAATTAACTAGAAATGATTGACAAGTAAGCCTATGGCATATCGTATCCATAGTTACACTGTACCGACGGTTCTTTGTAATTATCGGCCGAAAAGAATTGGTAATTCAAATTACGTTTGTTTTGCAGAGGCACTGACACTAATGGGTCAATAATTTCCCAACTATTTTGGTTCTTTCCATGGATCGCTCGGATAGGAAGCTTCATTGGATACAACCCTCCCGTTCAAGGGTTCAAAACTGTTTACGACTTTATACAGAAGCAAATAGATCAATTAAGACCATTTTACGTAAAAGGGCAGCTCAAGCATTTTACCGACGCTTATTTTGACAAAGTTACCGAAACAGTTGAAATAAATTCAAGCTTTTATAAGTCTAAATCAAGTAATACCATTTGTTTTGTTTTTTAGTAATAGCAATTCATTTTTGTTTCTGGAAGTGCTGACTAGGCTGCAAAAGATTTTCACTAGTTTGTGACCAATCTTATTTATCTGTTGTACAGAGAATCAACAGCGTATCTCAACTGGCGATGTATTCATGGCTGGAATCGATACAACGACTATTTCTATGGACTGGCTCATGATTTACATGGCCAGGGAGCCAGAAATTCAGCGGAAGCTGCAAATCGAAATTGACACTGTCATCGGAACTGACTTGGGGTCAAGAGTACCATGCTTGGCTGATAGACTCCATATGCCATATACGGAGGCCGGTAAAAAAAATCAAAAATACGTTTACATCATATTAGGGGCCATCATTAGTAAATTAAATTTATGTTAACTAAATGTTTAAAATTTCTTCCCACAGTACTGCATGAACTTTTAAGAATTTCTTCACTAGCTCCATTCTCAATGTTTCACCGGGCTGTCGAGGACGTTAACTTTCACAGCTACCGAATCCCCAAGAATACGATGGTAGTTTCAAACTTGTACGCTGTCCATCATGACTCAGAAACTTGGCAGTATCCAGAAAAATTTGATCCTGAACGATTTCTGGATGAGGAATGGCAACTAAATAAATTGACTGGGGAGATCATGGCATTTAGTGTGGGAAAGCGTAACTGTATTGGTGAAGGATTTGCACGAGATCAGCTCTTTCTGCTCATCACAAACTTCTTTCGACAGTTTTCAGTCGTACCAGTAGATGGTCAGATACCGTCGTTAGACTTTAAGTTCGGAATTATATCCGTCCCGTATAAGTTTAAGTTACGTGTAAAAGAGCGCTCGGCATTCTAATTATATTTTATGTTGTCGGCATTTTCATGACAGTAAGGGAGGCCCACGTAAAAAACACCAGGTAAGAACAGCGTAGGAAAAACTTGAATGCTGTGTTCTGGCTCAAATACGGTTCAGAACTAAAATCATCAAAAAATCTGCATTAAGAAATAATCTAAAACATTTTGACAGAATTTGATTTTCAACGCGATAAATTCAAAATTACTTGCTAAAACTACCTCAAAACAGTTGTTTTTTGCGATTTAAAAATGTGTTGCTAATAATTCATGCCTGGGCGACTAATAATTGATAGCTTAACAATAGTTAAAGTTAATCATACAGTTATCAAACAACTTATACTTATCTTGTGAGTTATTCTTGCGAGTGACGAGCAAACGTTCATGAAATCGGCACAAATAGCTACATATATATGCATTCAACATTTGTATTCTAGTATGCACACTAAGCAATTAGCCGCGCTCTGTAAGATTAATTTATAATTTTATGACTTGTATTGCAAATATAAACTTTTGTTTAAAAAATTCTGATAAGTGATACGCATACTGAGTCCGTTGGGCTATCCGCGTTAGGGAACGGTGATGGCTTTGTTTTGTTAACAAAGTTCGTCTTTCACTCTCTACTTGAATTTAAATTGCGCTCATTGATTTTTAGCGTGCCACACGTTGGTTTAACATTACCTTTACATTTATTTTCAGCAACTTGTTTTTTTTATATTTACATTATTGTCGTTGTTCTTGGTGCTGTTTTTGTTATTGCTTATTATTGCTTGTTATTATCGATCTTATATAAGAATATACTTAATTCTAGTTGCTTATTTGTTTATTTGTTCGGACCTTCAAGTCATCATGACTTTATTTAGATTAGCGTTACTAAAGTAGGTAAGCCAATTTCCTACTCAATTAATTTGATCAAGAAAATTACACATTTTGTGTACATACATTACTCTGCAAAATGTTGCTGTTTCTAAACTCCAAACATTAATATTAAGTTACTTCACAAATGCATTTATGAGAAGCTGTATGGGTTGATGTCTACATGTGACCAATTTCACGTGAGTGTATCTTTGAAACCTCATAGCTTTTGATGTACAGCACACTCGGGTTACCAAACAACTTTATAGAATTGCTACACGTTTCAGCGTTCTATTAAATAAACTGGCAATTGGAACTGCTACTACAGTAGAGTAACTAGAAATGATCTGAATAGAGTTCAAAGAGTTTTTTAATCCGAAAGACACGTGACCAGTTTCTTATTATGTATGACCACCGTGTGTTTATCTGTGTCAAAGTGTACATATTAACACGAGGCTCGTTCTTTAAAGATTACTGTTCCTACATTGTACATACATCTGGTTAAATTATAGACTAAATGCATTCAACTCTGGATTGCATTTACGGGAATAAATTACTTTTGTAAAAATTTAATTGTAACAGTTTTTCAGTCAGCAAAGTAGAAATGGAACTCCTTTCAAACGATGGCCACTCTGAACCTCTAAGTTAGAAAAAATTGACTTGCCCTATTCAAAATGTTTTTAAAGTACAAAAAGGTAATGTATTGAGACCAAAATTGTGTGACACGCAAACAAGAGTGTCGTGAGTTTTAAAATAGTTTATGTGTACATCCAGTGTACTTTTCCACAGAGGAATGCAAGGCTACGACGTATAGGGGGACAGCACTCATATGATTGGGGTGCTTCTATTTCGATGTATAACCCAAGTTGTGTCCTTCATTGTAAAGCAGTACATTTGTATTGAATTGAATTGACACTTAAATAAAGATCACTCAACTCAACTCTCAACTCAAGTTGGAAGGTATAATTATTAATTGACATATTACGTACGTGGTCCTGTTGCTTTTGACTAAATAGGTTTCGTAAAGTTTTTTTCCTGAGCCCCACTCACATGTTTTTTAAATGTTTTCGTAAAATAATGATTTCTCCCATTGCCTTACCAGGTAGTACGTAGTAGTTGCGCTCTTTATTTTATGAATAGGGTGTGTGCTAAGACTACATTATGTAACTTACTTTTTGTATGATTTTTAATAATTCCTTGAATTGGTTAATACAAATAAAAAGACAATGAACTAAATAATAGTATTAGTCCGAGCTTCCGATAGATCGGACATCTCAGAACGTCTTTTACAGTTTTTTTTATTTCTGAATTCCAACTATTTCGGTGCCAACTTCATTGTTCAAAACATGTTTTCCCTCTAGCAACTGCGAGAGTGCAAACTCAGTTTTCTGCTAATTTAAGTGAAGTTAATGAAAGAAGTAACTTGTTCTGATAAGGAACTTTCGTATGACAAGGAGCTTAAGATTTTAAGGATAATAGGTGAAATACAATACTTTCCTCTATACAATTATTAAGAAATCCTGTTACATTTGCTTCACAAGTTTTTAGCTGCATCTAAGTACTTGGGACTTTCCATGTAATGGAAACTAAATACACGTAAACTCGCTTTAAGAGGAACTGGATTACTGGATAAACTTCAATGTGCTTCCTCCCCCTAGATATGCCAATCTTACGACTGATTTTCCACATTGTGAAAAAAAACTAGCATTCATGGCTTTAACATTTTGTTAATAAACATACATACTTATGTATGTATTTAAAAGGCATAACCGTCCCCAGGACGGGCAGCTACACTTGTAAATGAATAGTATGCGCCATTCCATTGATTTCGTACAAGGAGAATGAATAAATACAAAGGGTCCACCTCCATATAAAACTCCAAAGGGCACACCTCCTAACTAGTAAAATATAATTAACTTTGAGGTTTAAATTGAAACTACCTACGTGTACATTTGTAAAGCAGATTTAATTACAATCGTATCTACTTCCATATTATGAATATACTAACAATATTTTGGAGCGTGCTCAATTTATTCATTGTCGGCTTAAGGCTTTTTTTATTTTTGTAAAGTGTGGTAAAAAAAACCTAATGGAAGACCTGTTATTGACAATATTTGGCCTTGTCTCCGCCTCAAGTTTTCATTTACAAAGCTCGATGATACCTACTTGCATGCATGTGACTGGGAAGCATCTGTCATTCTGTAAGCCAGACGAACAAGTTCAAGGATAGAGTAAGTAGAAAAAGCCAGATATCTCTTTAATGGGTATGAACACGAAGCCTGACGTAAGATTCTGTAAAAAAGATGATGATCAACTGACCAAGAAAAACATTGCATACAAATGGTTATGGTTAGCCTAATATTTACATACATCGATACATACACAGGTAATCATCACTGCAGTGCACGGCTTCAGATGCAAAATAACGCGTATCCATAAAACCTGAAAAGGGCACAAAGCTAACCAGTTTTGTTTACACATTGATTATAATATCATATTGATTAATTTACCACTGTGTAAAAACTAATTTTTGCACGTTCTAAAACATACAAATCTCTAATTTACAATTTTTTAAACCATGCAAAACCTCTATTTAAACCTGTTCAAGCAATACAAAACCGACATTTGCACTTTATTAAAACATACGAAATCTCGTTTTACAATTTTTTAAAAATGTACTTCAGTAATTTTTCGAAAAGTGCAAAACTTCGATTTCAAAACTTGCTTAGCTCTCGTTTCTCGTACTATGTCGTAAAAATGGGGAAATTGTGAGTCTTTTTCTGGTTTCATGGGTATGCGCCATTTTGCATCTTAATACATATTTTGTCTCCGCGTCATTTATGCAATAATGAGTACGTCTCATCTGACCAAGAACATTGCATCCAAATGGTTATGATTTTTAGCTTAATATTTACATACACAGGCAGGAAATCATATTAAATATTACAATGTATGTAGATATATAAAACACACTACCAAATTCTATGCTTCGCCGATGGTAATTGATAGTAAATATTTTCCTTTGGTTAACTTAGAAGACAGTCTAACCACTAGTTCTGCAGTTCTAGTTACATAAGTAGGTACATAACTATCTAATACAGTTCATAGCCAATACACCGCAATACCTAATAACCTACTGAGTGTATGACCGTAATTAGGTATGTTTTTTTCTTGAATGTGTTGTTGTTTATTATCGCTGCAATGTGTGCTTTTACATTTCAGTTTGTATTAGGCAGGATTGGACTTACGCTACAATGCACCTTCACCGACGATAGGCATATTATGTCTAACTGCAACGGTGTGGGGGAAGAGGCTCATAAAAACAAAGCAAGCCCATAAAAACATATACACCTTGATTATGTATTCAGGCTTACTAGTTGGACTTGGAGGTTGTCTGAAAAACACATTCAACTACAGACACTGCATAGGTACTCCATTCCAGCTTCCAACAGATAAGCCAGTGTCTCTATTTTCTTTTCCATTACCATTTACTTCGCTTCAAAATGTGGTCAGTGCCGGAATTGCTCGTGTCTTCTGCGGCTCTGTCAGTTGCAGTTTATTATTATTTTCTGGATCGAAAGGAAACCTTGAAGAATCTTCCACCGGGTAAATTTTAAAACTACTAAAATACAGGTAGTTATTGACATTTTGACCTCAATTATTTTATATCTACATATGTATGTTGTACGTACATAACATAGTTGCAGCTACCAGTATGTATACTACACCAAATTACCACATCATAACCGCATCATAACAAAAGTGAGACCATTTTTACTAGTAGTAATAACTATTAAAAATGGACTCACGTTTTTTATGATGCGATTATGATGTGGTGATTTGGTGCAGTGTACCTATAAATTAGTGTTAAAAGTGATAAAAAAAATTGTGTTCACAACCATTCAAACCTTCTTCATAATTTGTAGGGCCATGGGGATTTCCAGTTGTAGGCCATTTCCCACTATTTGGTGACAATCCAGCAAAAACGTTCATGGAATGGAAGAAAGTATACGGACCAATATTTACTGTCAGATTCGGTGGCATCCGGTAAGTTAATTTTCGGCAATGAGAATATTTTTACATAAGAAAATTACTAAATCTTCTTAATACGTAATATTATTAAATGTATTTAAAATAACAATAATACATTATAAAATGCTATATTTATTTCTCAGAACCATCATACTAAATGATTCCAAGTTAATTAGGGAAGCGTTTCACATGGAGGAGTTTTCTGGTCGCCCTCAACTTCCTGTATTTCTTGAAATGACAGGAGGAAAAGGTAAATAATGGCACAGTATGGGTTTTTTAAATTTATTTTCGGGTACACATGTTAGTATATACTATTCAAATGTGGAGAAACTGTATCCTTGCATTTTACTTTGGCTATGTTTTTGACTAATAGTCAATTTTGTGAGACCAACTATTTTAATAATCTCTAGGCCTTGCTTTTGTGGACGGACCGGATCAAATAGAACAACGAGGGTTCGTATTGAAAACTCTAAAAGAACACGGATTCGAGAAACATTCTGTCGAATTCAGAATGCACGAAGAAATTTCAATCTTTTTGAGTAATTTAAAAGCAAAAACGGAAGTACTTGATGGGAAACCAATGGAAATGAATAAGTTATTTCGATTTTGTGTCAGTAATACGCTACGGGATCCAATGATGGGAAGCAGATTTGATGAAAATGATCCAACTCTATTGCATTTACTAGAAATGATTGACCAGTAAGCATATTTTTTCTGTGGTTACATGCAACTATGCTTTTTTGTAATTATTATTATTATCGGTAAAAAGGTCTGTAATTCAAACTACATTACTTTTACAGAGGCACCGATGGGTCAGTAGTATCTCAACTAATGTGGTTCTTTCCATGGATTGCTCGGATAGGAAGCTTCGTTGGATACAACCCACCCGTTCAAGGGTTCAAAACTGGTTATGATTTAATTAGGAAGCAGATAGAACAATTAAGACCTTTTCATGAACGAGGGCAGCCAAAGCACTTTACCGATGCATATTTCGACAAGATTGCGGAAACAACTGATATATATTCCAGTTTTCATGAGTTTAATTCAAGTAAAGCTGTTTGTTTTGTTCTTAAATATATAAGTGCTGTCTAAGCTGCAGAAGGTTTTCACTAGTTTGTGGCTAATTTTATTTTTCTGTTGTATAGAGAGTCAACAGCATATCTCAACTGGCGATGTGTTCATGGCTGGAATCGATACAACGACTATTTCTATGGACTGGCTCATGATTTACATGGCAAGAGAGCCAGAAATTCAGCAGAAGCTTCAAATCGAAATTGACACTGTCATCGGAACTGATCTGGGGTCAAGAGTACCATGCTTGGCTGATAGGCTCCACATGCCGTACACTGAAGCCGGTAAAAACAATTTAAATGTGCATCAATCATAACAGGAGCCATTGAAATCATCATTAGTAATTAAAATTTTGTTTAACATAATGTTTTTAACCTTTTTTCCTGCAGTACTACATGAGCTCCTAAGAATTACTTCACTAGTGCCAATGGCAGTGCTTCACCGGACTATCCATGACGTGAACTTTCAAAGCTACCGAATCCCCAAGAATACGATGGTAATTTCAAACTTGTATGCTGTCCATCACGACCCAGAGACTTGGCAGCATCCAGAAAAATTTGATCCTGAACGATTTCTGGATGATGAATGGCAACTGAATAAATTGACTGGGGAGGTCATGGCATTTGGTGTGGGAAAGCGTAGCTGTATTGGTGAAGGCTTTGCACGAGATCAGCTCTTTCTGCTCACCACAAACTTCTTCCGACAGTTTTCAGTCGTACCAGCAGAAGGTGAAGTTCCTTCTTTAGACTTTAAATTCGGTTTTGTGTCCGTCCCGAATAAGTTTAGCTTGTGTGTAAAAGAACGCTCGTCACTATAATTGTGTTTTAGCATGTTTTCAGCATTTTCGCAATACTCAGTGTATAAATATAGGAATTATGAATAATAAATAGTAATTATAAGTTCGCTCGATACGTGAATCTACAAACATTACGATCATTGATTTTGAGTAAGCCACGAAGCCACGTTGGTTTTACATTATTTTTATATCTATAAATATCCAGCACTGGTTTTCTTTCATATTTACATTAACGTCTTTGTTCTTGGTCATCTTGGTGCTGCAGTTGTGATTACTTCATCATTATTGCTCTCAAATATGGTTAGCTAGACTTGTTCTAAACACTTAGAAGTGTTTGTCTGTTTGGCCTTAGAAATCATGACGTCAATCATTTTTGATCATTAAGTTACAAATAATAGTCTAATAATAATCAAAGATTACTGAGTACTTGTCCCTTTGCTCTTTTATATGAATTTTGCCGTTTATTATTAGTATTACATACAATAAAATATTACATTTTGGGAGGTCTTGACGTTTCTACTTAATGAGATGATGATTCGTATTGATTTGACTGAAATTTAAAAAATATGATATGTGATTCTATATATAATTGTACGTCAATCTCTGAACAAATAATCGCGGAGGATAACCTTGCCTATCTTCCGGTTTTAAACAGTAAGTTACCAAAACTTGTTTTAACAAGAATTCGGATTTCCTTGTACTTTCGGTTTCTGGGTAAATATAAGAATTCTAAAGTTGTAATTGCATTTTTTTAGCAAAGTGCAACTGGTTCGCCAAAAATCGTCATTCTCACTTCCAGTTCGTTCGCCGACTCTTAATTTAGCATCCCCCGGGGATATAATTATCGCATTGTTACTTTCGGGAGGCTTTTGACTACCACTGAACAGACTTCTCTTAAACGAAGATGATAATGAAATCTCTTGCAGATTACTTTGAGTCCCGAACGCAATGCCTTATGATATGCCTGCTCACAACTAAATGACTGTCACAATAAACTCCGTCAGTGCAGTACCCAAAATCTCCCATAAAACTGGTGTTAATTTACACCTTGGTCCCAGTTCTTCCAGGCTGTGCCTTCCAGGCTGTGCCTTCCAGGCTGTGCCTTCCAGGCTGTGTTTCCAGGCAAAGTTTTGGCAGTGTGCTTGTGCCAGAGCCATCATGGGTGTGCCTTCTGGCCTAATCTTACTTTACTCAGCCTTCTTGCTTAAAGTTATTCGGCTCAGCGCACGCGCTAAAACTTCCTAACGTGAGCTTGTCAGCTTGAGCCTTTCAGGCCCAGCAATTCTATATGATCGTTCGTGTCTGAGCTATCCGGCCAGAGCATTCCGGCCTCAGCCTTCGGGCATGCGCCTTCCGGACTGAGAATTCCAGTCTAACCTTATTCTGCTGTGTTTTTTGGCGTGAACATTCCGACCGAAACGCTCATGATCTGGGAGTTCCGGCCAGAGCTATTGTGCCGTAGCCATCGTGGCTGAGGCTTCTGGCCTAATTATATTTGAGTGATCCTTATTGCCTAGCGGGTCGTTTGCTAACGCGTTTAGACCGGAGCTTTCCGGCCCAAGCATTATGACCCGCATCTTCCTGCCTGATCCCTCTAACCTGAGCCATTCATCATCAGCCTTCAGGGCTCAGCATTCCCAACAAGAAACCTTGCCTTAGCCTATATAGTCAGGTGAGTTATCTAACCTGCACCTTCCATGAAGAGCCATCTTGGCGGAGCTTTCGGGCCTAATACTTACTAACTAATTGAGCCTCCTTGTCTAAGGTTATTCGGCTCACCAACCGCCCTAACGCGTTCTGGTCTTTGAATTGGAACGATTGGCTAGAGAAATGCGGCCAAAATTTGTTTTTGGGGGAATTGCGTAAATCCAATTGATGTTTTTCAAAAACTGTCTATTATATGTAAGTCCCTCTGCTTTCCACTGCGCTTTGAATGAGATCGTAATCGTTACTACCGGATAAAAATGGCGGCGGAGGTCATTGCAT
>JAQFZC010006616.1:0-12286 GCA_034695205.1 Dicyrtoma fusca
TAGTAAATGACACTTTTTCAAAACGGTCAAAACTAGTAAATGACACTTTTTCAAAACGGTCAAAACTAGTAAATACCGCTTTTTCAAAAATGGAAAATATCATTAGGTATGTGGACTTAGGACATATTGCAATTAAGCTGAGACTGGACTTGGGACAAATTGCATTTACACAGACGATATGTGGAATGTGGTAGAAATGTGGTGTTTTCTTGTAACCAACCCTTGTCTTTGGTCTCTAACTTCACAGCGGGCTTCAACCGAGGTCATTCTCACTCTCAACGCCGTCAATCTCCAAACCTCATGCCGATATGTTTACCACGGACGCAGTTCAAGAAGGAAGCCGTAACCGAGCAGAGTCTACCAGTGGGTCGTCTCAGATGTCTGTGTACTGCACCCCTCCCGACTCCTTGAATTGCACTTCAAAACCCTCTACCTCGAATGTTACCGAGCCGGATGGGCAGCACAAAGCAGAGACGCAGTGAAGGTCAACTAAAATAACCTACGGACGCAGGAACTTAAAAAGTGCATATAGCTTAGTTACGTACTAGTAAGAATACTTAGTTCAGTCTTAAAAATCACTTATACAGTGTTAAGTAGCCCTTCTAATTTAATTAATCACTTTCTACATTTACCAGATTTCTACAAATTCTTGTTATATAAAAGATATATACATATATATGTACGAAGGGAAGTATTAGCATCATTAGCATCATTAGTCCAAATTCATGATATGTAGAACATACACATGCATTCTGCTTACAATGTTTTAGATCGCGATCCTGTTGTGTACCTACCTACCTAACAAAAGCAAGTGTCCGCAAAAACTAAAATAATAGGAGGTCTGTTAACATTTCCCTTCGATATTATTGCAAATTGAAAATGGTAATTAATTACTCTACTATGTACCACTCAATAAGTAATCCTTTATTGTGACCTTTCGATGCCTTGTCTGTAGCTTACATAGATTCTATTTAGCTAAGAAAATAGTTTCTTAGTTAATAGTTAGCGAACCTATAGAGCACCTACAGATAAAATCTTTATATGTACGAAGTGGTGAAAAAAAAATTATTGTAGACATTTTATTCAAAATGCTTCACCGTTTTCCATCGAATAAAATGGTTAGTCTTTTCAGGATCGGTTGCTTCGTTCAAAATACATACATAAGCTCATGCTTGGAATGCGGTTTTAAAAGACAAGCTTTACGATTTAAAAAATGGCATGAGAGCGTATAAAGCATTTTATGATGTCAGTTCGTGTGTGTTATCTACTCCTCTAATTAATAACATGTAATCATAAAAATACAATTAGTATGATTACAGACTTTCCACTAATTTTATCCAAAAGACGGTCGTATTTACATATTTATGCAGTCCGGATAATATCAGTATAGTAATTAGTTAATTAGATACCTTCAAATGTATTGCTGTTCGTTCTACATGAGACACACCTACCTATTATGTATAACTATATCACTAGTGTAGTAATAGATGTTTCTATCAAAGAATAATTATTATAAACAAGTTTTCTGTCATATATATTGCACTCATTTGAGTAAACTTTTAAAAGCAAAAGACCCCACATCGTGATGTACTGGATGTACCAAATCAAACCAATACCTGAGGCCTCGACACATTCTAATTTTATTGATCAACTCATAGTAAATTTTACGTATTTTCCAAAATACAAAACATTTAAGAAATGAGTAAGATAATTTACTCTGCTAGAATAAGTATTGTCTAATGTGAACTAATATGAGTATACATAGAACATACCTACCTAATAAAAGTTATAGACCCTGCCTTGGCAGAATTTTTCTTGTAGCAGTTGAATAGGCTTGACAAAATGTCAAGCAAAAGTAAATTTATATTACGTGTTAGTATATGTACTGCATGAACTAGGTAATAATTTACAAGATTTATTTACTTGACTCATACATGCTTCATTTTTAGGGGTTAGGATTTCCCCCTACAAAATAGTTTTGATTAGTAATTGTAATTAGTGAAATTGTTAAAATGTTTCCTTAAAGCTGGTTTGGTTGGCGTTGGCAGGAACTAGGAGGCTGTGAGCTGATTTTATATAATTATACGTATAATTGTACATATAATTACTATACGTACTAATTTCAGACTTTATAAACAAGTTGACAGTATGCTTTAATAGTTTATTGGATCTCATTAATTTGGATTGAAAACTTTTGCCTTGTAACACCAGTTGAGTCATTTTGGTTTACGTACCTGTGTATAAAAAAACGATTCAATTCTCTATTTATGATATTATGTATTCTCAATGAATAAAACCATTTTATAATGTCATTACCAAAAATAAACAGCCTGCCTCACATTGATGCATTATTTCATTTCATATCTAATCTGCATTTTTATTCGTCTTCATTTCAATGTTATCAATTCTTATATTCAGCATCTTCATAAAAGTTGATCGGCAAAAGCAGCAAAAGCTTCACTTCAAATGATGCTCAAAATTATGTCTCAATAAAGAAATAACAACAAAAGTTATATAACTGATTTATCACCGTGTTACTGAATAAACCAATAAAATTGTTTTATTTCTTGATGGAAATTGCACCGGTATCACACATATGCGGATCCTACCGTTCACTAATAGGTAGTCAGTAATTAGAAGTTAGAACTCAATTGTCATACACCTATACAGTAATTATAATATGATAAAATTACAAGTATTTCACTGTAAAAACAATAATCACAAAAGTGCAATCCACCTGGGTGCAACATCTTCGGTATAATTGTGTACATAATTGAAATTAGGATGACGACGTAACTATAGGTATATACATAACCTAATTACCTAATATACCTAATTATTCTATGTAACTAGTAAAGAAAAACAAATTAGGTTTTAAAACATTATAAAAGTTGTAAAGATTGTGTAAAAATTAACCTTTTTTTGCTTTTAAAGGGACCATTAAATTATGATTTATTTATTTCGCTTTGTTTCATGAAACCAGAAAGTACAACACCGAACGACATCCATTCCCCCCCCCACCAACCAACCTTTCTTAACACAAAATTAAATTGTATAGAATATTGATCTAAAAATTCTTATTTTAAACCTCAAAATAGAATCATTGATAAATAAATCTTTTAAAAATAGAAAATTCAATCCTATTGTGTATTGTGTAGGTGAGATAACCTTCTTCCTTAACAAATTATTGTTCATTGTTAAGTAAGGTCCTAAATTACGAGCTTACTTACTTAAAATTTTGTAGAATCAAGTGGCATTCAAAAATTTTGCATAATTGCCCAACGGTAGGTTCGTTCGCCAATGCCTCAAACTTCTATTGGCAATGATAAAATAAGAAAAATCTGAATGTACTTACACCTTACTACATTTTTCTCCGATCTTTTTGCTATCGACTTCTTAGCTGTTAGAACGTACATAGTATAATTTCTTATAACTATGAACAAACAGGAAACTGATAAACTAATCCATTTACTTATAATACTAGTTTCATTTCACTACTGATAGTACAACAATTAATTATTAATTTACTGAAGAAAGCAGAGTAAATTAAAAGAACAGGGACCAAACCGTACAAACTGCAGGAATCCATTAAAATTACTTTACGAATTCAATGTCATTTTTGCGGATACTATATTTTGCGCAGTACCGTAAGAAAATTTTAAAGAATAATACTCTTGCACCATTAAAAATCACACATTACATATTTTACATCGATTATAAACGTAGTAGCATGTTAGGAATATAGTATAATATAGAAGCAATTTTAGACGATATTAAAGTAAATCTTTTCTTTTCCACCCTACAATTTGGCTTGAAGCCGTACAGAAACATCTTTCCACCAATCAGCCCTTTCAAGGCAATTGGGGGTTTGTGCCATAGCCGAGCGTAGGTTTTTGTAAACTTGACCATCTGACATTCCAATAATAGAGTTTAAGATGAAGTCAGGCGGAGCAATGGCATCAACCAATGCGACAGCATCCCCTTTTAGAGAAACACAAATCTCAAGAATGCCGTCACGTACAAGATTAGCTGGAACAGGTCCTTCCGCGTATCCTCCTTGATAAAGTGTCGCCATATGCTTCTCCAGACTCCATAATCCAAAGAGCATTAATAATTTTTTTAGAGCTGCTGAAATTTCCTCCGGCAGTTCTGGGCGATGGCAAAATCGATTGAATCGCTCAATAACATAATGCTCAATATAGGCAAGAGATAATGTACGTGCCTGAAATACTTGCGAGTCATTTCTTGCTGTGAATGAATCTTTCCCGGATTGGAGAGCAGAATGGTATTTTTCGGATGTCGATTGCAGAAGCCAACAAACTAACCACTTGTAGGCATCCAAAACTACGCTGGGATCCATTAAATTCTGTATGGTGGTTGGGCGGAATCTTTTTGACATTATTTCTTTAACATTAGCAAAGAACGAAGTAGAGCCAAAAGGGGAGCTTATGTTTTCTCTCTTAGGATTCGCCCAAATGCTTAGAAGCCAGTTACTGGCCTGCTGCAGAAGAACGTTGTTATCCCCTTCATAAGTGCAATTTGCATCATTATCATCTCGCAGATGACCGATTCCAGATGCACGCAGGTAGCCGTGACCTCCACATGCTTCCCGACACTCTTGAATTGCATCTCGAGCTAACCAACCGGCTAATGGTTTTGCCGAAGATGACAATGCATGAATTTCTGCTCCTGCGATGGCTAAATTAGATTTGTCACCCCCAGCGTACTGGCTAATAACAAATTCAGCATAGTCCCGGTATAAACTGTCACCAAAGTTCTTCATCGCATACGCAGCAGCTAAATACGGAAACAGCCTCCACTGCTGCATTTGATACTCAATAACGGGCAATTCTTGACCATTATTACCGAATTGTCGTCTAACTGCAGAATATCGAACTGCAATAGGCACAGCCTTGGTTAAATTTGCAACACACATGCAAATAATTCCAACCCTTCCAGCGGATAAATTTCCTAATGAAGCACCTACATGAAACAAAAAAAGGACCAACGTTGAATGAAACTGTGCTAGATTTATGTTTTATAGAATCCCAAAAATGCCATCGTTTAACAAATTATTACCAAATCGCTTGTTCGGATCTTTATAAGGCGTTACGTATTTCCCGTCAACGGTCACATCTCCCGTTTTATTCAAAAGGCAATCGCGAGGAATGGAATAATTATCAAAAAGCATGTACCTGTAGAGAAAATTTAAATTCATTAGTTTTTGAATCATTTTATTTAAAGTTTAAGTGATAACTAATCAAATTATTACCCGTTATCTAAACCATTCAGTCCAAGTTTTGCTCCCATATCCCCGATTGTGATACCGGGAAAAGGTACCATGGTTTTTGCATCACGAATCGGAACAACAAAAGTATGAAGACCATGGCAATGTCCATCAGGAGTGTACAACTGAGCAAACAGAACTGCATGGGTGGCCGTTTTTGCTACGTAAATTAGTAAGATTTTGTAATCAAGCTGAAACATTTTACTTAATGTGCTTAATGTAAATTTTGTTAAACAACTTATTTACCTAGATTTCCTACCCAGCATTTGGCTGCTTCAAAGTCGGGTGTGTTAAGGACATATGTTTGGTAGTTTGGGTCGTAAGTAGCTCTAGTTCTCATTCCTCGAGTATTTGTTCCATGGCTCATTTCAGTTAAGGCAAAGCATCCAAATAACTGTTAAATCGGATTAAATTATTTATTATTTTATATGGCTATGTTAACAACCTTCCAAAATCAAAAATATAAAACATTATTCGGTACTATTATAAGAACATACCTTAAGTTTTGAAACTTGTTCCATATAATCGTAGTGACGACCAGTACCCAAACCTCGGATAGCATTCATGAAGAAATCGACTAACAACATTCTTTTTGCTGATAACGACCAGTCGTACTGTCCCAGAGCAACCATGAGAGCGTTATTCTACAAAATCATTATTTAAAGCTTTAATCAAACTTTGCCATATAGTGCAAACGTGTCGTAGTTGCTAAAGGGGGCGTGTACATTTAGCAAAATGAAATAAGGACTACCTTTTGCGACCGGCTATTGTGAAAATTGATTGAAAACATTTCAGTTTAAGTTGTAATACTTACCAAACGGGGATCTCCGATAAGTTCATCCTCCGGAAGAAAATCGTACTCCAACACCCGCAAAACCCGTTCCATCGTTATTCGTCTTTCGTCTTCCATTGTCCGTTCGGTTTGTACATGCGCAAAAGTAGGGTCACGTTCAAGAGTTTTCCAAACTCGATGCTATCAAATAAACAATACACACTTTTTGTTATTATATGCGTTCAGTTCAGAATATGTTTAGCTAAACTGAATCAGCCATGCTTCACCAACACTTAAGTGTAAAGTACTGAATACAAACGTGTCTAAATGACATTCGAATGAGTTTTATACTATACAAATCTGTGTTCATTAAATCTCACTTTAAATTTCAGAATTTTTTCATCTTCCATGACCGCTCTCATCATTTTCCAGTCAAACGATGAATGTTTTCTATACACATCCAATGGGCCAGGAGGGAAATCCGCGTTAAATTCATCATCGGTGGTAGTTGCTGCTTTTCTGAATTTTTCCCCATCCGGAAAGTTTAACCGGCGTAAAGAAGATGTAGCCATAATTATTTGTTTGGGATTACGAGTGTCGACGTACTAAATCTACCAAAGAAGCAAACACAAAACAATATAATTAAAATATTACAATCTCAGGCCAAAAATCTAAGCTACAATTAAAAACTTATTCTCTCCTAATGTAAAAAATACAATATTACACTTTCTCACTGTTGAGATAGGAAAGTAACAATGTTGAACATGCGCAATCATGTTATAGCACATTTTGTAGAGAATTTTATTGTGAGTCTAGCCCATTAATCAGTTTTCAAATCGGTTTCAAAATAAAAAAGTTATGGGCAAAACAACCCGACACACGATCGACTTTTAGAAATTAATAAGATTTTTTACCCCAATTAGCAAGTCGAACTTCTCGCAATCGTTGTGGAAATCACTTTAAAAGGAAGCTTAAAATTTCGGCTTCATTTTTCAACCGATTTAGCACATTATTACGAGAAGCTGGGTTGCGGAAAAACTGAAGAGGAGTAAAACATGGGTTAAAAGGAATAATTGGAGAAAAAGTTAATCATTTTCTTCCCTTTTGCTTTGTTTTTGTCCCACTTCCTTCTCCTTCTTAACTTCTGTTTACCTGAGATTTTAAAATGTTTAATCTGTTTAATTAACTTTTTATTTAAGTTGGATTGGTTTTCCAGCTGGTGTTACTTTTTTAACAATAATGTAACATGAAAATTAACTGGTTTCTTTTTAAAAATTGAACACCAGTTAGAAACAATCCAATTTAAATAAAACGGTAAATAAATCGACCAAACATTTTGAAACCCCATGTAAACAGAAGTTTAAACGAAGGAAATAGGCCAAAAACAAAGGAAAAGTGAAGAAAATGTTTAACTTTTTCTTCAATTCCTTTTAACCCATGTTTTACTTCAGTTTTTTTTACCCAGCTTCTTGTAATAATGGGCTGAATGGGTTGAAAAATGAAGCCAACGTTTTAAGCTACCTTTAAAAGGCATTTTCACAACTATTGCAAGAAGTTCGATATGCTAATAATAAATTGAGATAAAAAATCTTATTAATTTCTAAAACTCGACCTTGTCGCAGGTTTTATTGCCCATATCTTTTTTAATTTAAAACCGATTTGAAAACTAATTACTAGGCTAGACTCGCAATAAAATTCTCTACAAATGTGTTATAACATGATTGCGCAACTTTGCTGGCTTGGGCTGTTGGTCGGGGGGTCAAAGGTTATCTGGGACCCTGTATAACAATGGTTCACCTGCAAACGGAACTATCACCAGATATGGCATCTTATTCTGTTCTCATTTACTAAATACAGCACTAGGTAGGTAGTAGGCAAATACGCTCCTTTAGGCATACCGCCTATGGGAGGGTACAGCACTACAATAATTAAAATAACTGCAAAAATTCGTTTTAATCAGTTTTTCTCAAAAGTTGTGAATTGTAAGAGCAAAATAAAGCATTGTTGACTTTTAAGAAAGGATTTTTGGCGTTTTAAAAAGCATAACGCTGCATTTTGGGGCTTTGAACAGCATAATAGTTGTTACTAATTAGTATAATTTTTCATCAATAAAACGCATAATTTGGGTTTATTATTTTACCAGCAAGCGAGTATTTATGAGAACTCAACAATACATTATACTTCTTGCTTCACAAAACTGTCATCATCAACAAGTTGAAAGTAGCACCATTTATTGATGATGAGCCATAAAAAACCATATGTCTTTAATATACATATATGTACTTGGTGTATATGAAACAGTTTTTGTAGTTTGTATGACCTGTTTATGCTACGACCGACACAAACACTTTTGAGCAAGTTCGCTCTATTTAATCTACGATCGATACAGTATTTTTAAGCTTGTACGGCCGATAGAGCTTTTTACAGTGTCCGATTTTTTAATTTCCTCCATTCCACCTTCCAATCCCAAATCGAAGCAATTTTACCAAGTCTTTGGATATTGTATCAGTCACTAACAAACAGCTGAGACTGAGATGCAGATGCACTAATGACGCAAATACAATAATAATTATTGGTTATACTGTAGTAGAGAGCTTTATTGTATAACTCGAAACCAAGCCTGAGTTGAACAAAGTGGCCGGTCTCTAATTCACACCAAATTCAAAATGGTTGGTCTCGATGTAACGGTATATCGCGCAACCGTAGGCATTAATACTTCAAATCAGTATCGAAAAACGATTTTAAAACTGTGCGTAAAAGCACGGTTTGCATGTCTCCAGTGTGAAAACACGTTACGCACCAATTCTCTTTAATGCCACCATGCAGTTTCCACCATTTTAAAAATCGGCAAAATAGCGTTTAAAAAGTTTAAAGAAACCCGCAAAAAAACGCAATGCAATGGTTTGCATCTTTTTATGAAAAGTGTGAAATTGCGTTTTGCGCCATTCAAAACCACGTAAATTGTGCTTATGTTTTATTTTAACGCTTAATGGTTAAAAGTTAAAACATTGGCATAGTACAATATTGCATCACTCTAGAATTAAATATGTGTGCGAAGATGCAAAAATTCAGTGACGTATTTTTCAATTTCTCTTTTCCACTTTTATCTTAAAGGTCTAAATCGCAATTTTGACATATTTTAAAAAACAACAAACACAATTGGTACAAACGCATTGTCACACTAAAGAGATGCAAAACAAGCTTTTACACTAAATTTAAAAATGTGAAAAACACATTTTTTGATGCGAAGAAAGCTTAGGGTCACAACGCTCAGGCTAGAAGGCTCGGGCCAGAAAACTCTTGCTAGAAGGCAAGGGCCAGAAGGCTCAAAACGTCTACAAAATGTATGTAAAGCTGCAAATTAATATTTAGGAGCATATACATACAACCCTTATTTGCAGCAAAATCTTTTGATTTTCGGTGTGTACACATTTAAGACCAGGGCAGGGGTGTTAATACTTTAGGGTCTTTTTGGAATTGCATGATTTTTATGACTTCTTTCATTTCACACGATGTCCTTTTCACAGTGTTAGACAACAACAAACTGCTAATTATTTTTGTCAACAATAGCGGCAATCATTTTGGTATGTATCACATAGCTGAGCGCTTTCATGGTAAAAAGAAAGCAAATGCTGAAGTTCAACAAAAATCACATCGACCACATTTAGTTGCTACTAGTAAAGCAATTTTGGGGTTTCAAAAAGCATAACAAAGCATTATTATCGTGGTTACTGAAATGCATAATTCTGCATCAGTAAAAAGAATTATTTGGTCTACGTTACAAACCTTAGTTGTTAGTCACAACAAGTATTGATTTTTTGCCACAATAACAATATTGTCTAGACATTATTTTTACATGTATTTCATGCAAAATGTCAATACAATAAGCATTATTTATTAAAAGATGTACTATTATTGGTTGAATGAATAGCTAAGTATAGTGAATTCTATACACTACTGGTATGGAGGTACATTTTTCTATATCTAATTCTGTTATCCAAACTAATGTATAAATGATATTATCGTACAATACATGTACGTTAGGTTGCCATCTCATATGTGTTCTCTACTTCAATTTACACCTCTACCTAGTTTTAACTTTGTTCTAATGTGTTCTCAACTAAAAACCACCTCGACCTACTTCATTTTTTTATTTTCGTGTGCTCTCTACTAAGATTTCGTCACTCATCAGGTTGGCCGCGATAAGATCTCGGAGCTGAAATAAGCACTAGGCAGTTAATTCCACCGTCAGGGATTAATAATAAAGTGTCCTGTTTATTTTTAAAATCTGAATGAAAACAAATGATTTTTTGGGTTTTCTGGTATTTTTGGTTTTTAATTTGAAAATTTTATTCTGAATTAAAAGTCCGTATGCAAAAGTCCAGCAATGCGCCCTGCTATCATTTGTGGCTCTCATGATGCTTTTTATTGCTATATTTCCCCCCATACATACTCCTACCTTTCCAGTTCGACTTTTGATGATTTTCAGAATTAAAGATGTAAAACGTGTCAGTATAGGCTACGGGCAAGATACATATACTTTTCTGAATTGTTGTTTTTGAAGCAAGGTAGGCTACGTACTGTAACCATAACGCATTATAAGAAACGTTCTGTGTTAATTGATATTTAAAGGTGACGTCATGGGCATCAACAACAGGGACCCCCTTGTCTCATTATGACCTATCCACGACTTTGATGACGTCATTAATCACGAAGACTTGATTGTCAATAAGTAAACTTAATAACAAACTTAATAAGTTTGGAATAAATTGTTGTATTGGGTATGCAATTTTGTAAATTATTGCGTATAGAGTAAATAGCACTGACCTATCTAAATTACAACCCAAAGTGAAAGTTGATCTGTTAGCTGTTCTGTACCTCTCTTCTACTACTCACAAACAACTTCATGCAAGTCCTTTAGCCCTTCATACGGCTTTTTTATAACCTCTGCAACCTCAATATATACATACTTGTAAATATAATAGTAATGCTAATAAAGCAAATTCGTCCTCGGCCTAGTCGGTAAGGCTGCAAAAGTCTCTTCTATCTTCTTGAATGTCACTCTTGATAGCTCTCGAAGAAATGAACTCGTTGAGCGTGTCAACTGACCATGTATTGGTAGTATAATTTTGAGCAGTTTGTCACCAATGAAGAGCAAACGAAGAAGAGTAGCTAAGGTTTTCAAAAAGCTCCGTGACACTATTTTCCAATAATAACACTACCATAAATATTTTAAACTCTGCTGTAGGTACTTATATAATCGCCCCTTCTTTTCAAACTTACTGATAGTAGGCTACCATAAAATGACTGGAATTCATAGAACTGATCCTATTAACTTTTCTATTTGGCCGCGTATGATTACATGCATATACATACATATATACAAATTGTACGTACTTGAAATCGAAAAATTTCAATTTAAAATTGCGACCGGTAACTCACATCCAACGGACAAATGTGTTGAACTACTATAAAGCAAATCGCATGTAGAATATGTATTCATTTTCTAGACTCCGAGACCGATATTAAACCTTGATCCAACTTTAACCAATGAATATGAAAAGTCATTATTTTGAGCCAAATAAAGCCGAATGTAAATACTAATATGTACATCTGTGGGGGGGGGGGGGGGGGGTCAATAAAATCCCTTAAAAGTTTTGTAGGTCCTCAAGTTTAGCATTTGCTTTAATGCAATAATGGGATACGTGAGTCCCACGATATATGGAAAGTAAATACTGTCATTGGTCATTAATGCAAAGCCCCGTGCTTGTACAGAAAGTTCGATGTTATTCGTTGTTAACAATGCAATGGTTAACCTGCAAAAGGAACTAGTCACCCGGCCGATATTGCAGCTCAATCTTTCCTCATTTACTAATTTTTAAAACATGCCAAAAATTAAAATAACCAAAATTCTTGTTATAATCAGCTTACCCTAAAAAACAGATTCTTAAGAGCACAGTTAGGCTTTAAAAAGTTGGGCGTTTAAAACAAGCATAATAAAGCATTTTGTGTTCGAAAACGCAACGTAATCGTAAAGCATAGTATAGGATTTTAAAAGCATAATCGTGGTCCCTGCATCAGTAAAAATCATAATTTGGGTTAGGGTGAAGGCTCCTAACTGTGGTAGCTTTTTGAAAAATAATATTTTACAAGCTTAAAAAACGAAAACTTGCTATTACTGAATAAAATAAATAACTGATTCATATTCCTCAACCAATTTCACGCAT
>JAQFZC010006617.1:0-12285 GCA_034695205.1 Dicyrtoma fusca
AATTGGTTATCCGATCCGAATCCGAACTGCGGATATCCGTTATCCGATCCGAAATATCCGATCCGTGGGAAACCATATCAACAATGAGATCCAGTGGCGTGACATTTTCACGATTTGGTATACGTGGATCAGCATTATTTTCCAAAAGGACGAACAAACATTCTTGTATCAACTTTGTGCAGTCCTCACAGAAGCATCCTGAAATTTTTCGATTAAAAAGACATGTTAATGTTGAATGTACCTACAATATGCACTACAAATAAGGTATTTAATTTCAATTAGGTATTATTAATTAGTGTGACACTAATTTTACAATTATTACTTACCCTCAGACAAAAGATAATGCATTGCAGTGTCTCCAGTTGTTAGTTGCATTTTTGGATTCACTTTATCCGCAATACATTTCTTTAGAGTTTCAACATCGCGCTCTTTCGCTGCTTGGAAGAATTTTGCGGCGATGCGGTCCATTTTTTATCTCGTAAACTAAAAAATAACAAAATCCTAATAGTTTCTATTGCTACTTTCGCTGTACCGGCGTCAATCGTAGCAGAATAATATGTACACGAAACACGATGTACAATTCTGTAGCAGTCAACTTGTGGATTCTTTGAGACTGACTAGTGAATCGAAGTTTGTTTGTTGAAGCATTCAACATCAACATTGATACGATACGAGATACAGTTAACAGTTAACTATCAACCGTAGTAATTACATATAACTCAAAATTCTGTTTCGCTAATTTAAAGTTGTATGGTTTCGTTTTTATCGCAATAGTGTACTCCAACCTTTTAATTTTTGTCATAATTATAGTTAGAAGTTACGCATTTGTTTCATTTTCGGCTGTGACTGCATTGTAAGATATGCTAAAAGCCGATAAAATCACTGTCAACTGTGAGGTATATAATAAAACTACTAAATAATCTCGATCTCGATCCTCACGGTGAATGGTGATGAACTTTGTGACAGAGTCAGGAAAGGGTTTACGCAAGCCGGTTTAAATTTTTATTAATGTCGTTAGTTTGTCTATTCATACCTAATAAAGGTGGGTTCAAGAATCGGGTTGCGGTTTGTGTTGTAATTATGATTATTTAATTTGAGTGTTACCTTTTCAAGTGGTTCAGTATCATACATTGTCAGGGTTGTGTGTCACAGTCAAAGGAAACGGATGAAGTATGCATTGTGTATCGAGTATACAGATTATACTGGATTAGTGTCACTAATTTTGCAACTTAATGCTACTAAGGACTAGTGATTACGGAGTACCAACACAAAATTGTCAGATGTACCTATAAACATAAATTATATGACTGAAACATATTTAATTTACATCTGGTATTTAGGTAACGTAATAATAATTATAATTATATCTTACCTAAATCACCATTATTAAGTCGTTAGTTAAATTAATATGTTTGTAGGAAAGCTCGGTCCTAATGCGGTCTGTTGTTTGAATACGACTTGTTGTAAAATTTACTTTCTGAAAATAACTATGAGTCCGTAAAAAAATCGTTTGTAATTATATTTGAGAGTAATAATTACATGCAACATTTCGATCCTTGTTAATTTTTGTTAATGTTTTACTTCTAGATGTTTTATTACTACCTACTGCAGCATTAACATGTTGAATGTTGACACGTGCAGCCTCTTCTTTCATGGACTCGATCCGTAATTACTTTGTTTCGCTTTAGATTTATTACTTTTATTAGCATTCTTATAGTGTAATTAACGTGATGGATTACAGTGCACTGTGAATAGTTCAGTTTAAAACTGCTAATCTGTAAGACCAAATGGATCGTGTTTAATGACGTATTGAAGAATTAGTCTGCAGTAGATTACATTCGGCATTTCCCGGCCACCACAATTTACTTTATTTATGTACTTATATCAATGGAAGGTTTTTATATTAAAGAAATTGATAATAAAATAATACAGCTACGATAGTAGCACGAATCTATTTGCTCGCTGTCAAGATTTAATTGCTAAGGTGAATATCATGTACGATGCGATGGCCACATTTTAGCACATACAATTTAGCATAAGCAAACTAATGGGATTTTAATGGCTTCCTGTAGTGGGTAGTGGTTTTGGTCATTCTTGAAACTATGTGGTGTTAGTAAGAGAACCTTTAAAGCTAAGCGGAATCATAGTCCATTGGATACCATGGTTACGCAAGATGTTGGTTGCTATAATGTGTTGTTGAATAGACTTTTGGTTACTGTTTACAAAACAGATTTGCCACTGTTTACAAAACCGATTGGTCGCCGTTTACAAAACAAATTGGCCACTGTTTACAAAACAAATTGGCAACTGTTTACAAAACAAATTGGCCACTGTTTACAAAACAAATTGGCCACTGTTTACAAAACAAATTGGCCACTGTTTACAGAACAAATGGGCCACTGTTTACAAAACAGATTTGCCACTGTATACAAAACCGATTATGGTCGCCGTTTACAAAACAAATTGGTCAGTTTACAAAACAAAGTTGTCAATTTACAAAACAAATTATTCAATGTTTTCAAAACAAATTGATCACTGTAACTGCTACAGGAACAAAGTAATTCGAAAATATCCAAAAATTTGAAAAAGCCCCAAAACTTCTTAAGTGTGACCACTTGGGATTTCTGTGTCAAAGCGCACCAGATATTTGTCAGATCTTCTTGACAGAGAACATGGGAAGCTGAAAACGTTAAGCGGAAGCGGGCTTGCAAATAATCGTTTGCAGTATAGTATGAAATCAGTAAATTAGTGAAAGAGTTGTACAGTTAAATGCAATAAAGGCCCCAAAGATGTAATTTCCATACTTTATTATCCCTTTATCTTAATCATTTGGAATAGGAAACGGAGCAATCGTTTAATCGTTTGTGTTGTGATAAAATATTGCAGTTCTAAAAGTAAGAATATCTAGTTCATAATGCCATATTCTTAACTACTATGTAACTGGAAAATTGACCTTCCTTACAGCAGTATAGATTACAGTTATGTTATTGTGTCTAGAATTCTAGAAATCTAGTTCTAAAAGTAAGAATATCTAGTTCATAATGCATATCTTATGCATTAACTAATTAGGTATGTATGTATATGGTGGCAATTTTTGTCTTCGTATCATCAAATCAATTTCTATACAGACTAATGACATTAGGAGCTTGCCAACTCTACCATATAATTTGTAATATAGTACGTAGATAAATAATTTGATTAATTTAAGGATCAAGGTTGACTTTTGTACTTTCTCTCGATTTCAAATGTCTTGAAGAGGTATTCTAAAAACGAAAATTACATCGTTAGTTAACGCTCATTTCATTACAAAATGTTTTTTTTTTTTTTACAAAAGAATGTAAATTAATATAATTTAATTCACAACCTTAACTTCCTTGCCATCTTGTTTATTAGGAAGGCTTCTGTTCCTTGCAATTTCCAATAATTCCAATTTCAGCTTTTCTGATAATCGCGTGTCCATTTCATCCAAAGGGCAAAATCTAAATTTTGGCCTACAAAATGCAAACCAAAGCAAACCATTACCTTGTTTTTATATTACATTTATTAGCACATGCAGTAGACAACGTTATTGTAATGAAAATTCAAAAACGTACTCTTCTCCGTTTCGTATAACAGAATTCCATTTCCGACCGGAATATACTGCATCCATTAAATAGAAGCTTCGAACTAATGCAATTGAATTGGAAGAACTTGCAGATTCTCTTAATTCCTGCCAAAATTAGTGTTTTGATGCATGATGAGTCGGTATATAAGCAATAATGAATTAATTTTAGAATTAATAAATACTTAAAAGTTTATACAAAGTAACTCATACCTGAATATCACTGACGGCCAAACCGATGAGGAAATTTAGCACTACAATGATGACAAGAATTATAAATGCAGTAAAGAAGGCATAGGCAACGATACTGTAGAAAACCCCGCGATCTGAATCCATCATCTGTTCATAGTCATTGTCGCTAACAATCATTGTGAGGAGTTTGAACGGTCCGATCGTCTACGAAATTGAAAATTAGAACTATACAGTTATCACGCTATAAGTACTTTAGGTTTCACACCAAAATAAAACCGACTATGAATAAAGTAAAAGTAAAACAATATTAAACTTATTGTTTAATGCCAAAGCCAACCTTGTTAGTAAGTAAAATCCTAAATGCAAAAAAGAAGCCTAAAAGAATGGGACTAAGGATAATTGTGGCTAAAACAATTCTTCGGAAAATTTTGAAAACCATTTCCAAGTACAAGGCTGCAACAGTGATCGGAGCCAGTTGTATAAAAATCACCAATGAACCCACCAGCATCCCCAACTAGCAATACAAAAGAAATATTTTGATTAAAAATACCTAATTTGTGAATGCTAAGCATCAACAACAGACGTATATTCGACAGTACAACTTACGGCAGCCATTGGATACTGCCAACTGAGCTCATAGCTATCCTTCAAACTAAGTGAGGGCCACAAGGTCACAGCAACAATACAACTGGCAATGAGTATAACATAATTCTTCCATTCTCGAACATACAGGTTGGGTCCAATTGCTCTTAATCGTCGAAATTCAAGCCAGAAGGGTCCAGTAAAGTACAACAAAAGTATTACGTACGCCAGAACAGTTGCTTCCAAATTCGAAGCGCACCTAAACTTTCCATTATGGCTACTGCTAGTACTGCTTTCGTACTTTGGAGTGGAAGAACTCTGACCATTAGTGGTCATGAGGTCATCATCATCCGAATAGTGGCAAATGTCGTTGTAAAGGATCCAAATAAATCCAAGGTACAAAGAAAATGTAAGTATCTGCAAATGAAAAGTATAATTACATAGTTAATGAAATTCTATAAAAAATATTGAGCGTAACAAGTAGTTCCATATAATTATTATACAGTTGTATGGCTGTAAACTAGGGCGTTTAACAGTAGTGATTTTGTAAATTACGATCCAAATAAAATAGTAAAGTCCAAAATGTCTCCAGTACAGGGGGTGCTTCAATTCCAGGAAAGCTTGAACCACTGGATGAGGTAAAATAGTTTTGAGTGCAATGGGACCTCCGGTCAAAATGTCGTGAAGGAATTCTGTTTCACGACACTTTCTTTCCTCTGCAAAACCGATTATGTCAATTGGTTGAGAAATCTTTGACCAAATTATACAAGTTCTAATACTATTAACTAATTTAATTTAATTATTACAATTACGTTTATTAAATGAACCTACCTGATGCTTTTCGAGGATCCTTATGGTAGGAAATGTAACTGTTAAATGTTATTTCAATAGTTGACAGTTAAAATTTGTAAATAAATCAAAATCCCACAACTAATGTAACTAACAACTATTTCTACTGAAAGCTGAAAACTTGTTCTATTTGTATGCTATAGCATTACCGCAAGTCAATTTCAATTGTTGGTGTCTGCCTGCCACCTGTTTTTTCGGTTTTCCAGAAACGAACTGTTCCACGTTTTTGTGTTGGCTTCTCGGATGTAAACTGGACTGCTTGATCCAAAATATCTTTCACAACACCTGGCATTTTGTGAACTAATTTGACGGGTAGCCCTGGATTCTTAATCCCATTTCTGAGGGGAGTAAAAATTCGTTACTTAATTAAATACTAATTTTACTTACTAGTTAGTGTTTTTAATCAGGTATAGATACAGGATTGCATCAAAACAAAAATATGTTTGATGTTTTTACGGTTCAACTATGTAGGAGCCACCATGTAAAATCAATAGTTTCGCCATTGAATCTGGAACCATATTCTTGGCCACCAAATCTAGTGGAGTTTCCTCTTTTGAATTACATATATTTGGATCAATTCCTGGAGTTTCCAAAAGTAATTTTAAGCACTTTTCCCCTTTCTCGGAACAAGTCTTTTGGAAGCAATCTGAAATTTTAAGAAGAGAAACTCTTGGGTTTAAACGAAAGCAGCATAGTTCTTCAGTTTCAGTTTATATTGGTATTTAATACCTGATCCGATACTTTATTGCCTAAAAATTATAAAAAATATAAAGTGATTTTTTGTAACTATGATTAAAACCTACCATCGGACAAAACGTAGTGAAGTGCGGAATTATTTCTATTTCGACTATCTTTCACATTAATATCGACTCCATCCGCTATGCATTTCCGCAGTGTTTCCGAATCCCGATTTTTAGCAGCTTCCAAAAATCGTTCGGAGAGTGTGTCCATTTTGATAGCTTCACTACTCTGGCACTGTACTGGATTGCTGACAGATTTTTCAAAAGTATGATTGAATACCATTCAGACAAGAGTTTATAAAAGTATTTATTGAGGTTATTTTATTTTTTACTGCATGACTAAATTCAAATTCTACTTTGTCACCCTTTTGTCGGTCACTGTCGGCACTCTTTACAGATTTGAGCTTGCAAGTACCTAGTATAGTTTTAATTTCTTAATTTCCCGAACTCGTAGCTATAATTATTTGAACCACTCGGCACTCCTTTTGTTTAATTTAAATAAATTATTCTCTATTTATGCATTAAAAAACTGCTTCAATGCACATTGCATTATGTAATATTGCTGGTATGAGTTGAATCATTTGTTGCATGATTAGATGTATCCAAAATAATCGATTAATTTATCACTACAGTACAATAATGGTCACACAATCACGGTGTCTTCCAAACAATTGTATGATCAAATTACACACAAGTAACCCTGAAAACGTAGATTAACTGCATATGGGATGATTTGGCGATTAAGAGTATGTAGGAATACAAACGATGTATATGTATAGGTGTATATTTGCATGCTTTGTTTTAGTATAAACAGGAATTCATTCAATGCCTGTAGATTACAATTTATTTATACATCGTTACACACAGTATTGCGTATTTCAACGCTAGCACCTGGATTCTGAATGATTAGACATGGAAGGAGAGATAGCACAGTATCTTATCTACTAGTGAACTCAATTTTATAAAAGGAAGGCAAGATAAATTGATAAATGATAACAAAATGATAAAAGTATGTAATATGGAACGAATCCGGGATTATTCGCGAGGCATTACGCACATATTCGTAATAAATAATAAGGCTAACCGATAATACGGCCATTTTAATGCAGTGAGCATCTATAACTACTCAAATTATACGTAAACAGTAATTGAGACTTATATACTCTTTTTTGTATGTATACAGTACATATAGACTTTATTTTTAGTAAGTATGTTCCATTTTTTTTGGACCTTTAAATGAAAAATTCAAGTTAAACAATACATAAAGATGGATTCACTGGGTTCGCTTCGGTCCTCGTCAAAACAACACATGAGCACGGACTTGATCAAATCATAAGACAGTCGGCCACAAATATGTTCTTAAATAAAAGTTGCTCACGCCATCATGGCGACTGTTCATGTCATTATACACTACATTATAATTATAATTAAAATATGTTACTACACTCAAGATAAAATACAAACTAATTCTAAAATTTAGTCCATTAGTATCAAAGTAGTTAGTTCAAAGTATTGTACACGATCCAAGGTAACACATACCACAATAAAATACATTCCGGGAAGATTAACTAGTTTGCTAAATTTCTATTCTTTAAGGTTAAAAAGACAAATATTCTTAATTACTGAGATACCACATTTAAACAGTAAGCGATGACATTATAGTTTCATACCTTCTTCAGTATCAGTAAGGAAATGTACAGTAATTATTCATCGAAAAACAATTTATTGCCTAATAGTTTCAAGTACTTCTACATTGACTATTCTACATTCGTTCAGAATGATTTTCTTGACTGAGCTAATTACTGGTAGAAATGACCAAACAATTAAAAAATTGAAAGAATTGCTGTAATTATAATAATAATTATTATGTATCCCACTTCCCAATTCCAAAAGTATAAAGCCAGAGCCAGTGTCATCAGTAAGTTTAGTAAGTAGGAATGGAAAATCTTCTTTCTAACAGTCAACATTTTTTGCCTACAACTCTGGGCCGACAATTTGCAGTTTCGGCATCATGTGGATTGTGGATATTTCTTTGCAAATTATAATATTCTCCTTTTTAATTGAAGCAACCACAGTAGAACTTGTCTTCATAATGACAAATATGGGCCGTACGATCTGACTTTTTTGAAGGTCCCTGACACACCCTCTGCTCACAATGACCCTTGTCCTCGTCCGTCTCCGGAACTTCACAGCTGGTGTCCGGCGTGATCTGAACGTAAAACTGTTGATTTTCGTCCGTGGCCGAGGCATGGAAGGCAGAGGCACACATGCAGTACTTGGTGAGATCACTATTAGGTTCATTCTCGGACGGAAGTGGGCATCGAGCATAAAAACTGGGACGAGAAATGGATCCATTCACCCGGCAGATTCTCTCTTCACAGATTTTCGGCTCACAGGGTTCAATTGATTTGGTTGGGATGGGGGTGGTCGGCGGTAGGGTCACCGCTGTGGTATTCATCGTGGTCATTAATGTGGTCATTATTGTTGTTGGGCCTGTTGTTGGGCCCGTTGTTGTTGGACCCGTGGTTTTTGGACCCGTTGTTGTTGTAGTACCATTGTGAGCATGTGTTACGGATTTATGTTTGGAAGCTGCCGTCGTTGTTTCAGTCGTCGTAGTTGCCGTAGTGGTCGGGGACTAAATAAAGCAACAAAAATAATGTTTGTTTAACGTTTTCGAAACAGAAATATATCTAGTTTTTACACCTTTTCGAAAATGATGATTCATAGTTTTTGACCTTTTTGAAAGTGGTGATTTTTAGTTTTACACCTTTTTGAAGTGTTGATTTTTAGTAATTTACACCTTTTTGAAAGAGTTGATTTGAAGTTTTACACCTTCATGGAAATGTTAATTTCTAGTTTTACACCTTTTTGAAAGTTAATTTCAAGTTTCACAGCTTTTTCAAAGTGTTAATTTCAAGTTTTACACATTTTTGAGAGTATTAATTCCTAGTTTTCATCTTTTTGTAAATGTCGAAAATGTGTTTTGCTTTTTTTGAAAATGTTTATTTATAGTAAAAACACTAAAAGCAACTTTATGGTTTTCCAGTTCCGAACAACTACAGAATAAACTATTCTAAAAAAAAACAACTTAGGGCGAAGGCTTGTAATTATGGTCGGCTTGCAATTGTGGTCGCTCCCTTTTTTTCCCAGTTCCAAAGGTCAATCAAAATCGGACATAGATTCTATGGAAAGTCCAACACTCCAAGATTCAAAACAAGGTTCGTTTGATTTTGATTGACCATTGAATCTGAAACTAGGGCAAAAAGGGGGCGACCACAATTGCAAGCCGACCACAATTACAATTACAATAATTATAACAAAGTAGATACAATAGTGTCAAAGGTTATTATCTCACCGCTGCAGAGTGTGTGATTAAAAGTCCCATTCCAAGAACAGTGACGGCAACAAGGATAAAAGGGTGGAATTTTTGAATTCTTAATTCAAAGTTTTTTTCCATTTTGACTTGTTTATTTTACTTCTTGAAGAATTCCTTCCTGCAATAATTGATGTGATCACAATCACAGCTGATTGATCAGTCAATCAATATTGATTGACCAGTTGCCAGTACTTTTTTTGTTGAACAACTACCAATGCACAGCACAGCCAACAGTCAATAGTCAGTAGTAATTATTTTTGCTCGCTAGTCTTTTCGTGATTTCGTTCGTACTTTGTTCCCCTTGTTAAGTAAACAAAATATTATTTTGAAATTCAGGAAAAACTAGAGCTTCGGAGAAACTTGTCACATCGCAGGGGCTGGTAGTGTGAATTGAATTGAAGTTTATTAGTGACGAAGAGCCGACTTGTGACTTGACAAAATATATTCAGTGATGACAAAATGAGTTGAAAGTGAGTCAAGATTCATTTAGTAATCGACGCACGTCAACCGTTGAATGTTAAATGACAAAATGAGGCACTCCACAAGACTCAAGGGAGATGAGAGTTTATGAGTATTTAGTCAACTCGTGTGAAGCTGTGAAGTTCCCCTAATTATTACAAATTACAATCATAATCATCATTATTATCAACTCAAGTAAGGCGTATAATGTATAATGTGACTGCCTTACAAACTGATTTGTTATTACACATTCGACATTACAACAGACAAGACAGACAGCACAATATTTTATGTTTATAATAGAACTAACCAGAGCCAAAACAATAACGTTTAGTGTTGGGAAAGAGAAAGAGCCTGGAATGAGAGATTTACGAGAGCGTCATTGTTGAGTCCTCAGAATATTAATAAGTTGTATGGAAGATAGCTTAATAATTATTATCTGGCTGAGGTAAGGGAATAATTTTTTTGTATATTTTTAACATTAAAATATACTGTCGACTGTCACACTGACACTCACGGCATAATTATGATAGGATCCATGGAGAGATGATGGAATTAATGATGATGATGATGATGGGAGACACTACCTGCCAGGGCCAGAGTAGACGACGAAACTAAAGTTGGAAAAATATTTAATTATTTATACGTCTACACTTTATTACTGACTTGTACTGATAACGTTGGGAACCTTTCAAATATGACTATTGATATAATAGAGCAGCTAAAAAGCAGCAAAAGCAGGGAAGACCCGATAATTTTGGTGGTATATTCACCGTACACTGGTTTTAATAGGCTGTTAGGCCTTTGCGGTGTTTGGGCACTAAAAGTAGAACCAAAATATCAAAAAATTATAATTTCAAAAAGTAGAAAATATTGAATACTATAATACTAAGCTTGAAAAAAGACCAGAATTTCTGTTAAACTTTTTAAAAAAGGGCTCGATTTCAATTCCAATGTGAGTTCACTACTGGCTGTTCAGTTCTATCTTGAACAAGGTTTTTGTAGATGGAGATGGAATGGTAGATAGCCATTTTTACGCTGTTAACAAACTATGAATAGATTTTTACACTTTTGAAAAGTGGTATATAGCACATTTTGCAGTTTTCTGCAGTTTACAATTTTTGTTCAATTACTATTTAAAGTCTAACTAGTAAGGCAATTATACCCTTTTCTACGTCAATTCTAGAGGATGTTATTTGGCTGCTATTTTGACAGGCCTGGGTTTTGCTTTTCACATTTTGAAATTTTTATTACTTTTTATAAAGCGGTTTAGAAGACAAAAATGTAAACAAGAATGCTTGTTCAAAATCAATTCTACTTTTGACGTTGAACTCACAAAGCAGTATACCCTAATTTCAATCACCCTTTGTTCTGTGATCGTTTTTGAAAGATTCATTTGTCGTTTTGTATGATGCTATATTTGCAAGGTCCCTTGATCATAGTATTACCTTATAGCATAGTCGGTCTCTGACTCTATATATGTATGTATAATTAAGTGTACACTGACGATGAGTTCAGTTGAGTCAATATAATTATTTACCTCTCTCAGATCACACAATTAGTGTGTAGAGCAAGTACAAGTTCCATACTACTACTCTCTTAAGAATACATATAATTACTTATATATACTGACAGTTGGTAACTTTAGTAACTATAATTATAATTACTAAAGCTAGGTATTCATTACAAGTATATTCCGTTTATTACGTAGGTCCCTATTCATTATAAAATGACAAATGTGTACAGGTATGTATATGAACCTCACTTTTAGTGAAAAACACGAAAACGCAATAAAAACAAATGGTAGTTCAGTGTTAAGTGGATGGGGATGGGGTTTTGAGTGTGTTTTGTTGAGGTGTATCTCTTTTTTTCTGTCTACGATTTAGTTCTAGCAGCCTAGCCCTACACGCTTTATTCAAGACATGGAACTAATGATATCATCCTCAGTATCTAAGAATTAAAAAAAAGGTACAAGGAAGACAAGCAAGCATAAGGAAAACCTGATAATTCTGCTTCAGCTTCAAACACTTACTAAGTTGGTTAAAAAATAAATCTTGTAGTGATAAAATATAGCCTTAGTTTGTAGTAGTTACCTGATTAGATGTTTCCTTTTGCCTCCACCCACCCACACTAGTGAGTGTAATAGTTGTTGTGTGCTAAGGTGAAGGTAGATGTATGTACCTAGTTTCTGAAACTTGTAATCGACGTTTTGATGTATTTATTTATTTATGGATAATTAATTATATTTTTATTTGAGTTTATTCTCCGCTTATTCGTAGCACTGCTACTCAGTTGACACATTTCACAGTAAAGATCCAACAATCAGTCAATAACGGTAGTGCAGCCAGAATTTAAAAAGTGATTTTAGTTTAACTGTCAACTATTGAATTTATTTCCAGAAATTCTAGAGCCAGAAAGCATAATGGTAATTTTTATACTGCGTAAATCAGTATATTTTTTGAAATGGGGGGGGGGGGGGCAAAAAA
>JAQFZC010006618.1:0-12284 GCA_034695205.1 Dicyrtoma fusca
TGCTATAAAGTTATTTGAAGAAAAGATTGAACTTAAGGTGACTGCTACACTTGGAACATATAAACAGATTTAGACAGAGATTCAGCCAGACAGCCAACTGTACCTTATAGAAAGAACTTGTGATCTCCCGTAATCTCAACGACTTTTCCTCAGCCGCATTCGTACATAATGCAGAAAGTAACTCAACTTTAAGAGTAAATGGAAGAAAGAGAGTTTGACTCTGACTCTGTTGCTTCAGCTCTTTTTCCATTAAAGCGGGTCAGACAGCGTCAAGTACCGTGTATTTTTTAAGCATGAACCAATCTAGGGAAACGTTAGCGTTACCAAGAGAGATTGCATCAGCGTAAAGTTTAAATTTAATCGTAAACCTTCTTGTCCTCTCGTCCGTGCCAGGATTGTGCATATAGGCATGCCCACTATAGTTTGTCTTCTGCTCTACATACACAAGTGGGAAAAAATCCAGCGTCCCTTGCCCTATGTAGATAAAGGGAGAGAGAATTAGACGGGGAGGACGGGGAAAGTATAAAATACAATTGCAGATATCAAATCAGGAGAATCTTCAAAAGAATTTAGTTAGCATGAAAATAGGCTTCCTCCCAGAGCCAACTTTAAATCCTATTTCAAATTCATTTAAGTATTATGGCCACAGCTGAAAATTATGTTGAGGAACTCACGTAAGTAGGAAGCGGCAGGTATGTGGTTTGTCGACTTCCCAAATAAAACAAGTTACCCCAAGCCTTTCAAATTGCAAGGAGAAAATGCAGCTAATTTTGAGTCAGAGTCACTTCAAAGACTATAGTACATGAGAAGATTACAGGGAAGCCAGAGGGCTTAGATTTAAATGAAGAAAAGGAGACACCGCTTGTGGCGCCAAAAAAATAAGCCAACATCCACTCCTGTGTACACAGTGTTCACTTGAGAATCTCTCTTATTTAGTTTATCTTTACATCCAGATACGTGCAGGATAGCATTATGACAATAAATATAATAATCAAAAAAATAGAAGCGAGTGTGCTTTTTCTTTTGTGCTTTCTCTATTTCTGGAAGAGAGAGAGAGAGAGAGAGAAAGGAATTGGGCTTTTGGTAGTTGGGGCGGATGAGAGGGTAGAGTATGTATAGGGAATAAGTCTGTCTCTTGTATAAATTATATAAAAATAACATATGTATATTCACGTGTAGTTTAGTTTCATTTCGTTTGGTTTGGTGGTTCTAGTTTGGTGAGGCTAGAAAACCTTAAAGAATCCAATTTTTCATTTTGTTTCCATTCCATTCAGAACTGGGATGAGTTTTTCTTTAGATCTTGAGGCAATTAGGGAAGTGCGGCTTAACTTTTTTCTTTTGTGTCTCAGACATCGTCTTTGGAAAAGGCTAATTTACCTAATGGGGCCTTCCGAGCTTTAGTTTCTTCACGCTCACGCTTCCCAAACTACACACACGCTCTCTCTCTGTCTGTCTGTCTCTCTTTCTCTCTAGTGACTGTAATGTAAGTCATGACTTGTTTGAAGTGGGGAAAACAATGTCATTAGTCATTTTTCAATATCGATCCTATTTACAAGAACACCCTTCGGCAAAATTACTAAAATTGGTACATACATACATTCTATCTATATCTCCCTTTATACCTGGATCTTCTCTTCTCTAAAAAGCTCGCTGGTCTGCTCTATATATGTAGCTCTAGCGTACAGCACTAGGTTAATTGGGAAATATGATGGTATGGAAAGTGGAGTCATAATGTAGAAAGTGGAATATTCGTTAGGAAACTCATGATCAGTGGCATGGCAGGAAACCTGCCCACCTCCTCCCTTCATTAATTTTAATTCAATTTTATCTTCCATTAAATTTTCAATTAATGGGATACCTAGGTAATGCTGAAGTTGATGAACAATTTCCTGGTGCTCCCTGTACAACTGAGCTCCACACACATGAATGTAGACCTCTATAGGCACACATAGGCCTCGCCGCCAAGTTCTGAGTTGACATCACTCCATTTACGTATGCAGACAGTGTGAATGAGCTTAGTACGAGGAAATAATTCGAACCTAGCATAATGCTGTGCTTCAACTCCTTCTCCCTATACGCCAATGAAAAGTTTTTTTAAATTAAAAATTCCCCCGCTATCTCCACACTATTATAAGGAGAAGGGGAAAGTAAGTGAAAGCTGCTGCCGGTGTGGTGTGGTGCTGCTATATATGCATGCATGGATGTACAGATATATGTATATAGAGGTGGGAAAAAGTTGAAAGGAAGGAGTTCCTATGGAGGGAAGGAAATCGGATTCAGCTATTAGGGAAGCTTAGCATTGTACTACTCATAGCCTGGGCACTTCACTGTAAAATACATAGCGGGGCCCTTGGTGCATTTACTCGTAGATGAACGTTTGCAGTCATATAAGGAAGTACATGTATATTATTGCAGGTTATAAAGTAAATTGGACAAGACTTAAATTTGGGGAACAATATCAAATTTGTGGTGAGAAGTGCTCTTGATGGAAATGTCTAATTAGTTTTCCCACTTTTCCCCATTTCATGTAAAAGCAAGTGGGACGGGGAACCACAGTGCGGGTGGCCACTATTCTTTTGCATTGCATTCCAAACTCCGGCATCCTGTATCTATCCATATGTAGGTGTGTTCCGTGGGAAAGCTCTGTCTACATCGTCATCTTCAACGATGCATAAGAATACTTGAGAAATCTTTATGTACATTGTGCTATGTGCATGGACCAACATACCTTACGTTCTCTGTGTGCTCTGGCGTTCTGCTACCTTTCCTATGCTCCACACACAATGTTTCACCACTGAGTGAATCCATAAACTAAAGAGCGCACTTGTTTGGCCCGACACTCTCCATCTATTCAGTTGACATGGTGAGAAATATAGTTGCAAGCCCATTACCATTAGTCCTCTAACTTCACTCCACTCCACTTCACAACTTCAGCTCCTCTAAATAGATTTCCAGTCCTCTCTCTCACTCTACTCCCTCTCCCTCCAAATCCTGAGTCCCTCAGTCAAATTTTAACTTTATACATTTGAGTTCCTCACATGACAATGACAATTGAGATCAAGATGGAAGCCAGAGCTAAGTCGACCTCGTAGCCCACTGATACGTATCTAGTAGAAGAGCGACGATGTAGACGGAAGAGAGTTGTATTCCTGTAAATTCGTTTGAAGGTGCATCACTCAGGCTCACACTTACTTGCATAACGTGTACGGGTTTACAAGGAGAGTGAAGTAAAGTAAACGAAACACAATTATACGGTGACGTGACTTAGGAAGCAAATACACTGTTTCAACGTTTGAATACCAAGTCCTAAAAATCAACGTCGAGAGACATGAAATAGAAATAATCTTTGTAAAAATCTACGTATATATAAACAAATATTGAACGCAATTGACGCATTTGTCAATGATTTTGAAAATCAGCATTAAGAAACGCGCTGTTTTTAAAGAGGTATACACATTATGCAAATATAGTATATTTGAAGAAGTACATGTGCTCCTTTATACTCTGTATAAAAGGCATACCCCGATTTTACACTTTTTTTAACGGCAAACCCTCCATATTAAACGTTTTTAAAGGATAAAATATTTCTGCCTGCTTTTATAAAAGCCCATTTTGTACCTTTTGCAAAAATCATATACTCATTTGCTACACTTCTAGAAAATACAAACACATTTTTACATCTTTGTAAAGGCACAAGAGCAGTTTACACTATTTTTAAAGGATAAATACATTTTAGGTAATTTAAACGGAAACACCCAAGTTTATACATTTTTTGGAAAGTCAAAAACGCATTCAGCATTGTTTTTGAATTAGATTAACACACTTTTACAGGCAAAAGGCCTATTAAAAAGTTTGTAATTTTAAAAACTACTCATTTTATAACACCTTGTTAACAATACGAGTAACCGTGACGTAGAAAAGTGTAATTTTGCTTCCTAAAACACGTTACAGTGTGTATTCGAATCAAGTTTTAGCATTCATTGAGTATACATTGCATGCAATAGTACAGAGAGAATAAGAACAAAGCATTGCTCAATATTGTTTCAACTCCGAGTTTTCTCAGCAGTGTATTTGTACATATGTACTGCCTACAACGAAGGAGCGATGTGGCCTAGTTTTGGTTTAGCTTGATGTCTCATGTCTGACGCCTTTTGGAGATTTATTAATTTTAAATACATTCAAACTAAACCTACGACTGCTCCTCGACCACGACCTCGGTGGCAAGGGCCATACCATCGATCCTACAGTCAACGTACCAAACGAATTATTAACAAGAATTAACTCTGCTAACTTCGTGGCCACCCAGTCATCGCCTTCCTTCATATCATAGAATAGTTATTACCTATCCGTATTTTCACTTGTATTACTAGTTTCACCTCGGACTGCCAACCCAAATGTCTACCTAAGATGTTGCTTGACTGCTTCAACATTCGGATTTTGGTTAGCTCTACGTAAAATCAAAAGCTTTGGAAAGCGTTTCGAGCATCCAACGATTTTGCAGTGATACATTTTGTATTACAGTTATTGGTTTTGCTGGGGATTTTAGAAATCGTCACCTTTAAAAATATATTCAAGCCAGTTTCAATCTTTCTCAAAAATTACAAAAGTCCAATACTGTGTGACGCACACGCTTTCCTCACAATTTGTTATTGCTCTCCTTCTTTCACCGGCGGCGAAACACCGAGACTCCAGCGGAATTCAATAAAACAAAAAGTATTTCTTGGAGGTAAATCCGATGCATGGCAGCCACAGTCAGTATATGTATGTATGTATGGCGTAGAGTATGGTATTTTAGGGTTTAAAATCTATTGTACGTAGTGGATGTTATAGTGTGTACATGTATACCTTCCTAGGTATAAAACAAAATAAAAATCCTGTGAAAGTTAAAGTGAAAGTGGAAAGAGTTGATATTGATAAGACAGTGCAGTCTGTGCAGTGTAAACTGAAGACATGTCTCCAGAGTATGTTGCTTCGGGCAGCAGGCAGAAAGGAAAGCTGCAGCATGGAGGTGGCATGGAGAAAGTTAACAGGGATACAAGGTACACATAGAAAGTGAAAGTACAGAGGACCATTTAAGAAGTGAATGTTATGTTATGTTATATTGAGTGGGTCTAACTGTAAAAATTCCAAGTATCCTTTTTTTATTTCCTCTCTCTCTCTTTTTCTCTCTCCCAATGAATTCTCTTATGTGCCCGCCGCTGTTTTCTCAGGATTAGATCTTTTGAAAAACTCACAAAAAGAGAGCAGGAGGAGAAAGCCACACTTTCATTCAAGATTTTCACTAAAGGCGATTGGGATTTTCAACATCGGGATTCCTCAACCATATAACTACCAATTACAGTACCACTACCACTCTACATACTACATCAATGAGCTTTCACCATAGCTATAGGTATACCCATAACCTATTTGTACCTGCACCCTTATATGGGTATAGCCAATGTTAGAGGTAGTAAATGTGATTGTGGTGATGTAAAGGAAAGGCGAAAATAAAAAAAAAAGAACACTTGTGCTCATGGCTTGGCTGATTTTTACTTTTCTAATGCCTGTCAGTATGTATGCAGAAAGGAGAAAGTAGGCTCTTCTAATCGTGCGTGGAAGAGATAAGAAAGTGTATCCTCTTGTGGAGAGGAGGGGATAAGTGAGCTATACTTTTGGATATTGGCTCTGAAACTTTAAGTAGCTCGTCACTGTTTGCTACAAGTACCTCTTCGGATTTTGAAATCTGCTACTTTTTTTCATTTTCCTATGCGTGAGGAGGCATGTAGGTACATACACTTCTCTGACTAGTATGATCCATAAACCAATGCAATGTGGAGAAAGTCGGGAATGCATGAACAGCGTTGTTTTACATATGAAAACTTTGTTGTATTATCCACTTGAGATTTGGTAGGAACACGAACACGATTAAGAATTAGCTCTGCTTTCATAGATCGATTCCATGTCCTATCTTCAACGCATAACTTACAGCGACCATCATCTTCCTTCCCGTCTTTTTCAAATTCTTTCAAACTTGAACAAGTTTTCGGTCGAGTAGAGACCCAGAGTCCCTGCCAACACAAACGAACGGTAAAGCCAAAACCAAAATCAAGACGAAAGCAGTCTAATGTATGTACATATTCCTATAAAATACAATTTTTCATACGTGGGTTCTCAAGTGTTCGTGGATTGCTGAACGGGAAGAAAATTTCCAACTCCTATTTCGTCTCCGTCATCCTCATTAGTTGGCTTTACTCTTTGAATGTTGAATTTGGATCCCTTGACTCATTCTACCATGTCGTATAATATGTATCGTTCAAAACGACATGCCAATCCATGCATAACAAAAGTATTATTGTATTTCAGAAGCTGCTGGGTGGTATACCGTAAATGACCGGTAATTAACCCCTCCCCTCGACTCAGTAATCCACTTTCAAAGCCTCAACTGCATCTTTGCTTTCATAATCCACGTTGCGTAATTAACCAAGATGGGTCTGACGTGACAGCAAATCTTGCTATGCAGTAGTATATTATTATTATAAAGATTAAAATCACATCTAAAAATGCATTAAACCAAGTCTAAACAATAAAGTTTAGAGATTAAATAGTTGTAATTAAGCTCGATTTGATCATTTTGTGATTACTTTAGTAACTATACGTTGCACCGAAGTTGCATGAAGCAATATGTTAATTATTTAATTAAAAGACCAATGTATTTCTTCAACTGTGGTCGGCTTATTAAGCCATACTGACTTATTAACCCCCGCATCCCTTAGAGCTTCTGGTAACGAGTTTAGCTCCAATAGCTCTGGGTCAACATCCGTCATTTACGGTATGGCATCCTTTCTCCATTCTCTCAAGTACACTAGGGAAGATCCCTGGATTTATAATCTAGTTAATTGCTCTTTGATCTTGTTGGGTGGTGGATGCTGGTAGCTGTCGTACATAAATCTATAGCATGAGATACTTCTCACAAGCTAGACATCAAAGATTCCCCATTGCAGTCCACATAAAGCAGTGTGTAGTTGGTAGTTGGTACGTACGTCATTCGTTTGAATCTGGTCTTGTGCCAATGCAAATGCATACTGCTAGTATAATAGTCGTAATAATGCGGTGACAGTGACATGCTTACTATGCTTTGCAAAGATATTTGCATTATTGCATTATTAAGCATGAGTTGTGTCTCTAATTATATGAGAAGGATAAATAATAATTACTGTATACTACAAGGTACCGTAAATCTCCGAGTAGTTTTGATTCCGTCCACGCAATAGTTTTGTTACTGGAAACTAGAATTCCAAAAAGTTGGTTCATTAAAAACCGATCATTATTAAACTTCAGAAATGTTTTGAAAAAATAGACAGTAAAGACTTCAAGACCTTAAGATACTTTTTCAGAATACAAAACGCGAACTCCAGATTTGCATTTTAAATCTAAAAACAACGAGTAGTCGGACATGGACGGTACAGTGCAATCAGATCTTGTTTATCTCTGAAATCTAGCATAAAATGAACTAGAAAGGCGTACGTACTAAGAATGAGAATGTAAATAAAAGGCACGGACGCACATATGAATCACAGTTTCACATATAGAAAAATGAAGACAAATAATCCTTGTTTCCCTTTTGTTTGTAGTGTGTCTAGTACTGTCTGTAGCACTCATTAAGGCCCTACATTTATTTCATTTATTAAGTTTAAGTTTTGGAACGTGGAATCTTGTAGACTTGTCGGAGCCGTGCATTAGTCCCATATAGTCGGGAATGAGCCTCCACCAGACCACTTGTACAACCGCCTCAACTAAATCAAACGATGAAGTTAATGGTGCATTGTAAAGTAGACTTTTAATTTGAATTTAGGAGACATGGCGAAATGCTCACATTTAAAAAAGGAACATGTGTTGCTTTATCTTTCGGCTTCGACTTTTCAAGCGAGCGTCTGTGCCAAGCCAAGCCAGCAGTACAATGGAAGGGGGCTCTATGAAACGCACAATTGTCGACCATATTTTCCCACAACTATGTACATATCTACAGACTTAATATATATATATATAGGTGGTATAGCTGGAGCTACATGGAGTGGGAGGAATAATAAGCTAGAGTTCAGATGGCTAACTTGGTGAATGAAATGAAATTTGTTACGTAGTACTATCTAAGTGTATGTGAGACAGATTTTGAAGAACAAAGGAAGCATTCCAATTCCGAGGAAATCGTTTCTTTTGAGTACTTCCACTGGTGTGTATAAGTGTGTAAGATTACTAGGGGGTATAATATACCCTACTCCTCCGAGGGTGTCTGTCTATACCCTACTATATATAGGGTATATAGTAGGGATGGGATTAAGCTTCTTCTGGGAGAGTATCTAGAAAGGATATTGAGGGGATTACGTGTGGCCATTGCTTGTGCCATTCCGAAGCCGTCGCTCCAACCCGCACAGAGGCACATATCTAGTTACTTACCAATGGCACGTGAATGTGAGCTTGTGTGAAATCGACATGGAAATATTGCCAAAGATACAGTGTCAAGTTGGAAATGGGCGAGAAATTCCATGGGCTATAATATCATATGGGCCGTCTTGATAGCAGCTCCACATTGTGTCCAAGTCCATGGTATAGCATTGCATTGCGTCATATGCACTGTAGACCGTTTATTGTGAGGAGACCGTGTGGGACGCGCATTCAAGGGTTTAACTTAAAGTCAAAGTTATGGACTGTGGGTTAGCGTGCAAAGTGACACATGTTTAATTTAATTCAGTGCATTTTACACTTTTAGAGTATCCCAATAATTCATTCTTATTTTTAAGAACACGTACATAAATCGAGAAATCTGAATATTTTCAAACGTACATTGAGCATAAATAGTGTGTAACTACATGCATTTCTATTGATGCCATTTTCCTTTTAGTTGCCGTAGAATACGCGTCACATTTATATTAACCTATTCTGGACTGGAAAACATGGCCATGGCCATGAAGAGAATGCTTTACAAGAGTGTATATTCTACAACTTAACTTTTCCAAAAAGGTCAAAACTAGAAATTAACATTTTCAAGAACATTCACAACTAGTAACTCTAGCACTTCAAAAACGCCAAAACTGTAAATTAGCCTTTTCAAAAAAGGACAAAATTTGGTTATTAAAACTTTGAAAAACGTCAAAACTCAAACATAGCAACCAACATTTTCAAAAATGTTCAAAGCCAGCAACTATCCATTTTTGAAACTGCTTAATTTCGAAATTACCCTTTTCAAAAAGGTCAAAACTGGAAATCAACACTTTTCAAAACATTCAAAATCAATAACTAACACTTTGAAACAAGTTGAACTTGGGAATTTGCATTTTCAAAAAGATGTAGAACTGGATATATTACCATTTCGAAAGGGCACGCACGGGGAGACAGTATCTTCCACTTTACAGTTTAACCTAAGATGTACATTTGCAAACACAAAGGTTTTGATAGAGTAGTTTGAATGGGGAAAAGCGAGCGGAATTTATATTGGTCTCTACAGAGGATATCTTGATTTGTTTATGTGGAATTGACATTGTATTTGGCTGCATTGTATTTTGTTGTTTGTTTGGTTGGTTGTGACTTGAAGGAGGACTAGTGACAGGATTTCAATTTGAGAATGTGACGGTTCCGGAAACGGGACTTCGAGGTGGATCAGAAACACTTCGCTGTGACTTTCAACTCGGCTCCGACACCCTCTACTCTCTCAAGTGGTACAAAGATGAGAAGGAATTCTTTCGTTTTGTTACAGCAAATAATCGCTTATCGCCAATTCAATTCTCCCTCCCTGGTGTTAATGTTGCCGTGAGTCCCTTTTTTTTCTTCTTTCTCCTTTTAACAGATTCTCTCCATATTTCTGTATTCTTCTAGCATTTCCCGGATGAGACCATTTTTCAATTCAATGTGTGTTTAGTTGTAATCATACACGCTATAACCATTGAACTTGGGATATTTTGTTCACTTTCAGCTTAAAAAGTCAAATCTACACCAAGTGACACTTACAAATTTGTCTATTGAGTCCAGTGGCACGTATCGTTGTGAAATTTCCGCGGAAAATACGTTCCGTACAATTCATAAGGAGGGCAACCTAACCGTGATCGGTGAGTCTCTTCACGTCCCTTCCTTTTTCATTTTTCATTGTGTTATACATACATGTAAGCATAGCGTCGGTGAAAGAGCAATGTGGGATAAGTTCGGTTCCCATTTAAAAGCATAAAAGCACTATATGACTATGACACAACCCGGTATCCACGTAATGCCATTTTGACGTAAGCCGGTCCAATAATCAACTTTTTACTACTTAATATTACAAAACACACACAAACTACACTTTGCACTACTGTTGCAAGTTGCAACTACTAAGTAATTGATTTACTATTTTTAAAAAAGATTAAATACGGCTTTGACATATTTCTGAAAAGAGTAAATATCAGTTTTAACATTTTCGAAAAAGTTCAAATATAGGTTTTACTATTTTTGAAACATGCACTTTTTTTATTTTTGGAAAATGCAAATACCACTTTTACTATTTCTGAAAAATGAAAATATCACTCTTACTATTTATGAAAAGTGATAATGCCACTTTTACTATTTCTGAAAAGTGCGAATACTTCAAATTTGTTAACCTATTCGCAACTGGCAAACCATGGAAAGCATGCTTTACAAAAGTCTTTAATTCTATAAATTAACTTTTTCAAAAAGGTCAAAACTAGTAAATAATACTTTTTCAAAACAGTTAAAACTAGTAAATAACACTTTTTAAAAACGTTCAAAACTAGTAACTATATAGCACTTTTTCAAAACGGTCAAAACTAGTAAATAACACCGTTAAAAGTACAGAAAAGTAGAAATTGCCGTTTGAAAAAGATCAAAACTAGAAATTCTTTTTTTTCAAAAACATTCAAAACTAATTATATTACCGTTTCGAAAAGGTTTAAAGTGGAACTACCAGTTTTACTAATACAAACTTTTCATTTTTAAAAATGGTGTAAATACCGATTTTACGCTACTTTTTCAAAACAGAGGTCAAAAGCTAATTGTATGTTGGTACGAACCTGAGAAGGACATTAAACTTGGACTGGTCTTACCCCACAATGGTTCCTCACCGACGAGGTGGTTGCTCACAATTTAATCGCAACAACCTGGGTCTCGCACTGCCTTCTGGTGTTGGGGTGCAGTAGATTGTAAATAGATTTTTGTAATTGATCTTTGGAGTGTGTGGTGGTAATGGTGATGGTTGTTCATGTGCACGACTCCACAGTTCCACCGGAAAGGGAAAAGCCGACAATCAGCAACGTTTCGAATATGTACCATATGGGTGATACTATTAATGGAAATTGTACCGCATTCCGAAGCAGACCTGCTGCAAATCTCACGTTCCAAGTCCACGGCACCAAGGTAAATTGTAAATTTATTTCCATTGCCCTCCACACATTTCACTTATTTGTTTCTTATGGGACACCCGACCCCGTGCCAGTGCCCGTGCCCGAGCCAGCACCCTCAAGAATAGAATTTAAATGTAGAGAGTATGGCTAGAAAGGAAATGGAAGATCGGGCAGGAGAATTCAAGAGTTTTGTTTTTCACTTTATCTCTAGCTCAAGTGCAGCTTTGAGTTATAGTGTGAATTTCAATGATTATATAAGACCACTGGGCTGGGGCTGGCTCTGGGTTTTCCATGCACGAGCATTTTGAGTATTGGCAGAAGAAACTTACTTAGGAATACAGAGCACTGAGACCATAAAGAAGAATAAATAGAAATGCTCAACTACAGATACAGATGCACACAGCAAAGTTGAGCGTCGGGGAAAAGGGAGACGGATGATATTATCTTCTTCTGTTTTTGATACAAAATCCCTACAAATAGTAGTTTGATGTGAATGCTATACTTATATATATATAAACCGGTCCCTATGATGTCATCCCAACCCTTGCTCATCCACTACACATTCCTCAACAACTTGTACGGTGAACGGTTCTCATGGAAGGGCCGAACGTGACTTTTCCTTGGGATTTCATGAAAGCACTTTTTTTTCCAAAGCGCATCCTTTTCCTCTTGCCACGCTTTCAAATTCCAATAAGACCGCCGATCTATATGTGTGTAGTTCCTATAAATCTCTTCGAAATACAAACTTTCCAATACAAATCATGCTTTGAGCTGCCCTAGGATGTAGGCACGTATATCTAATCAAATCCAATGTTTTTTGCAGCCAAGTCAAAAAATAAAAAAGGAAGGTGACGGATATCCAACTAACATTAGAAACAAAGTAGCCTCTGATACATTTTATTTGTTGTATGCCTTTGAAAT
>JAQFZC010006619.1:0-12284 GCA_034695205.1 Dicyrtoma fusca
ATATTGCACATTTTCAAACATGTAAAACGTGATAACTACATTTTGAAAAGGTGCAAAACATGATATTTACATGTTTTCAAAGGACCACCTCTATACCATCACATTTACAAAGCCCCAAGAGCCCAACGCACACATCTCCTGAGCCATCTTTCATTGGATTTCGTCTGAAATTTGATTTCTGAATCAATAGACAATTGACTGGCCATTTCCTTCGTGCTCCCATTATTCAGCAGCCTTCTTGGCATTTACAATTTAAATTTTATTTTATCTCTTCTGGTGTAAGTACCAACCGGCTCTGTCCATATAAAAAAAGTCCCAAGTACTTAGTATTTGCACAGGTAATGTGTGTGTGTGTGTACATATACGTACCTTAATGGGCCCGCCGTTGATACAGCCGTTGCGGCGTTGTAATGGAAAGAAAGATTATCTCTATGTGCAGTGTGCAGATACTTATGTATTCAACCATTTTGTGTGCAATTAAAATATAAATATAATTACATGTAGCAGGCTATAAATTTTATAATAGAAAGAATGAGGTAGCATGGGTGTAAAGTATACATGTATATATCCCAAGGTACATCTATATGCACATAATATAATGGAGGTCCCATCTCCCACTGGTTGATAGAACTTGAATGGTAAAAAGACAAGGAAAAAAATGAAAGAAAAAATGTGAATTCCACTGAAAAACTTGGAGATATGTGTTGGTTGTTTAGTTGTTGGAGATCCTGAATTTGCTCATAATTTATGAGTATAAAGAAAATAAAGCAAAGGATTAATTTAATGTATAATGCTAAAATAAATTAGCTCCGGCTCATCCCCATTAGACTTGCATTACTAAGAATTTTGTAAAAGGAGGACTTGATCTCACTTGACTTCCCTCCACACTTCCCATTCTTCCACACGATGCGTATTGCTATTATTATTTTGAGTCTGATTACAAATCACAAGGAACACACGGCACCGTCCTTTTGTACACTTGCCCTCACAAAAATGGCTTAGCTGTAGATTTACTAGTCAGATGGGAATTGTACGTACATGGGAAATTGGTCACATTCCAATTAATTACAATAAATCCTCGGTGCACACTTGGTGTTGATTAGGTATATTGCTATTGATTGTAAATTGTGCAAAAGTTGACACAAAGGAAAGCCTGTACAGCCTCAACTGTAGACGAACTAAATATTTTGTAAAAAAAAAAATGTAAAATAAATGTAAAGTTTGTGATACATAAATACATAGTATTACTATTATTGTTATTATTATTATTATCATTATTATTATGTCTTGAAAGCCTCCTCTAAAGACACTTGTTCTTTTTGTTTCTCTGTATTTTTCAGGAGTTCTCTCTGTGATTTTCTTCTATGTGAGTTGTCTGTGAGTGAAAAAAAAAGTCTGAGAAATTCTGAAAATTGTGTGTGAATTGCAATGGGAGGGCATCAATTACCAACTCTGACAGACTTTAATACACATCAGCAGGTTTCTATAATATACAATATCTATACATACATTTTATTATTCTTTACAAAAATTTACCATTATTTTCCATAAAACTTGTTGTTCTTACCCAGCTACCATTATGTACCAGTACCATTATATGTATGTAGCAAAAAGTGAGTCAAAAAAAACAAAAAAATAATACAAAATACAAAAAATGAAGGTGTCTATACCTATATGAAGGTATAGCACACATAGTCACATAGTTGGAGGCAAAATGTTTGTAATTATATAACAAAAAAAATGTAGACTTGTATATATTTTAATATTTGAGCGCATCTTCGCCCTCTTTCTCGTCTACCTACCTGCCTGCTGTCTTAAATTTTAAATATCATTCGAGTCTAATGGACAAGTGGCGGAAATTTATATGTTTTGTGTGAATTCAAGGGTATAGGGAATGTGTGTGAATGTTTCTGTTGGGTGCTGTGGGGATGATGGTGATACTTCGATAGACTATATTTATCCGCCTAAGGGATGGAAATTCAAATTCAAATCAACAAAAAGAAATTATTGCCTAACTCAGCAACTTTTAGCTTTTTCCCCCATCAACTTCTCCATCTGGTTTTGAGTGTGTCTGTGTAATGTACAGCTGACAAATAATTTTCTCCATTGAGCCTCACAAAAAAAGAATATATAGTATGGTCATCCATTTCATGATAGTTTCGTCGTAAAAATTAACAACAATGTAGTTCTTGTTAAGTTTCCATTTCAAATTTCAAAACATTGACAAGAATGTAAGTTATCACGAGTCTGACGAGGTCCAAGGAACAAGAGAGTCAACAGGAGTGCAGGTTGGCCGGACAGAACAATTTACAATTTTACAATTTATATTTTCCCATTTACAATCCACACTTTACAATTACAATTATTCCCAAGTTTATTTATTTCATTTTGATTTCAACTTCAACTTTAGTTGGAGTGTCAGTGAGCTGTCTGAGGCTATCTGTAGTTTGGTTACCTATATAGGGTGTCGCTCTGTCCGGTTTCGAGCACATAGCTCGTGTTCATCTCATTTTTTGCTTGTTGTTTTCGTCCTTATCTCAAAATTTAGTACAGTTTCCAACGATTTCATTTATTTCAAACTGTTTACCTCATAGGTGTTAGTAGTTGGCTATATATTATGTATAAAGGGCATAGTTTGAGGGTGGCTATTGACACTTTGAGGGACTTGCATATATTACAATTTACAAAAATATTTTCAAAAAGGACATTTTCTTTTTCAATCTAAACTAAGATACGATTCGTGTAACTAAGGTAATAGCTGACATGCCCCTAAACACTTGGCTATAGAGAGCTCTAGAATGGATGGATGTGGTTGGGGATGGAAGTGGAATTGACGCTGAGGTGACCGATCATTGATCATTTGATCGTGGCGAGTATGGAATGTAACCCAAGTAGGTATGCACGGTAACGGGGGGAGAGGAGGATAAAAAATAAAGACACGACCAAGACAGTTAAATAGCTTCTCGAATCATCTTAAATATTTTAAATGACACGGATCTATTTTTTTGCAATTTTATTTACAATTTCCACTGAGACAGCCTCCTTCGTCGTCGTCTTCTTTTGCTCTCTGCACTAAAAATGTTGTTGGTTGTTGGGAGGCTTTTAAGTTGAGTTGTCTCTTGTCTGTGGAGCTATCAGTGGTGGAGGCTCGCATTTCTCGTCTGGCATGTTATGGTCGGCTCTGTCTATGCTATTAGGAATATAGCTCAGTGTGACTTATTTATGACGTGGATCTGTGGCAGAACAAGTGGAAAATCGTCATTGTAAAGTGTTGCGTGCCAGCCTCTATGGTGTTAAACTTTTACAAATAAATCTGTAATTGCCCTGCACACCAGCGATACATAGTCACAGTACATGCGAGGCTCACTCACACACAAGTATAGGCACAGCCGTTCCGTCCCTGTCACAGGATCTGTCTTCGTGTGGAGAACAACAAGAGCAACGAGGCATTATTCTGCCCATAGCTCTGGCTCTACGGAGGCACATTAACAGACTTCAGCCGCGTAGCTGGAATTCATGTACAAATTTAATGCAATAATCCAGATATTTGAATGCAGAATGCCACAATGAGTTGACTTGGGTACTCCAAAAATATTTCTCCCTTAAAAGAATCAAACGATTTTTAAAGCCCTTTTAAAACCCGCCATTTGAAAAGTTTCATAAACTTCAGCAAATTTTGGCAGGAGAGTTTGAAAGTGTGTTCCTTTTAAAAGTGCGCTTTTTTGTCTTTGAATTGACCGATTTTAAAAGCGTTCCATTTGAAAAATGTCTGTACTAGTATTTCGGCTTTTTTAAAAGGGAATTTTGAAATCCTGTCGTTTTGAAAAACAGATTTTGAAAGAATTGGGCAATTTTAAAACTGTTTTTCAAAATCTGCTATTTTCAGAGAAAACAGTGTACATATCAAAAAATCATTTGCCCAATTTTGAAAGCTAATTTCGAAAATGAGTCCTATTAAAAGAGTTAGTTTTGAAATTGATTTTTTAAAATCTACTCATTTGAAAAGGCTTGGTTCAAAGAATCTCAGCCATTTTTAAAAAGCAATTCTACGTACAGTTAAAAATTGCTGAATTTCTATAGTGCTAGCTATTTGCCTTTAGCTGGCTACGCTACTGCATGTAGGATTGAAGGAAGCAGTAGATATGTACATAAGTGGATTACACAGGCCCCTAATTGAGTGTAGCACTGCATAGCACTTAATAGCCACCTATCCATCTATACCTCATTATCGTTTATCAAGAAGACATTAGAGGTAATGTGTACTTGGGAGAATCTACAGTGACAACAAGAAGATCAACATTACCTTTTCCTCCTGCTTCTTTTCTTAAGTTTTACCAAAAGTAACAATTTTATTATAATCTCGACAATAATCTGGTTTGTCGACATCAAATCACCGATATCATTTTTTTTCCTACATTTGTTCGTGGGTACAAAGAATGTAACATGAAATTGAAAGAGTTGTCTCTCCCAAAAGATCCAAACCACTAATGCTCTCGTAAATAGTTAAATTGCCATGAGCTTTTAGGTAGAAAGTAATGTTTTATTTACATGCTAATACAGGTGCACATATCACAGTATAGGCAGTGCATAGCTATGTAGCTATATATATGTAGGCTTAATGTTAAACATTTCGCTTTTAGCAATAAAGAAGCAAGCATGCCTTTTAAAATATTATATCTCGAAAAATAAAATACCGTAAGGCTTCAGTTAGTTTCCCCGTGTGCCTGTAACCCGAACTGGCAGCTACATATAATACCGAGCTACATCATACTACGTATTAAACAGGTTTGATATGCCATACAAGTTAAAGCACAGTTTATAAAAATCTTGAAATAGGCTACGTTTTACGGATAGAAAGAATTGTTTTGAAAGCGTTTTTCAGAACATTGTTAATTTCGGAAAAAACTCTTTTAGAAAATACAGCTTTGACAAAATCGCTTTCAGAAACTAAACTTTTTGAAAAAACAGTTTTAAAAATGCCAGCCTAGAAAAGAAAAATCGAGAATTACAAATTTTAAATCTCGCTTGTATGCAAATCGACAATTTAAAAAGAGCTTTCCCAAAAATGTTTGTTTCTGAAAGCGTTTTTGTTGAACTTTTGAACATTTTAAAAATGTAATAAATAACGTTTTCGAAACTTATTAAAACAGTTTAAAGCTTTATCTGTCCGGACGGTTGATTCACGTGTTAACGTTTAAAATGGACAAACTTTGCAAAAATATTGTACAGTGGCAATAATGGTGGTAGCAAAGGAAGCCCAAGAGGCACAAGTGAACAAGGTAATGGTCATGTAATGTTATCGTCGCCATTTCCATGTCCATGTCCAAATAAAGTCGCTACAAAAAGGAATGAATTACTTTCCATCTCGATTTCATTTGGATTTTACATTTTTTAAGGAAAGAAGCAAGAATAGAATTACAGATAAAAGCATTAAGATCCACCCTGGTCATTCTGCATTTGGTTGTGGCTTTGACTCTGTCGCTATTTACTCTTTACTGCTCTCCTGTCTTCCCTCCATTGTTGTCCCTTTGTTGTGCCCGTTCTATGGGGACATTGCCTAGGCCGTCCATAAAACATTTGTACAAAGTGTGCTAATCCGATTGTTTCCTTGTACCTTCTATTTCCCCATATGTACTTCCATGACAGGCTGTGGGACAGCCTTACAGGCTGAACATGTCCACTCGGGATTACATGTGGGAAATGCGTATTTGTTACCAACACATTTCTGTAACTAATCCCTGTTATGCAAACACACACCATTTGATGGCATTATTATCGAATTTATTTCTGGAAGGGAAAGAAGAGATACTGCAGAGCACAAAGAAATTGACACACCTGCGCTAAATATAACACCGTAAACCTCCGATTAGTCGCCCACCTTTTTTAAAAATCCCCTAATTTTGTTTTCTGTTGTTGTTTGTACACACAAATCATTTTTGACAATTTTAAAAATGCTTTTTTTGTTCTTACAAAGAATTAACTATTTTCAAATCATCTATCATACCTTTGTTTCTTGTAATTAAAATGTCCGGAAAAGATTTATTGTTAGAACACTCGCTTTCAAAAAGTGTTTTTATGAAAACTACTACTAGGAGTTCTAAGAAGCATACAAAAACACGTTTCAAAAACGTGGGTGTATACATATTTCCAATTTTCGAAAAGTGCCATTGTAGAAAAGCACGCTTTAGAAAAGCGTTTCTTAAAAACTCAGCATTTCAGCAGAGCTCTTTTACATAAAATTAAAAATATTGTTTTGTGTAAAAATGTGAATTTACTACTTTTGAAAAATGTCTTTGAAAAAATTGACAAATTAAATGAACGTAGATAAGTAGATTAGGTAGGCTTTTACCTTCGTGAGTTAATCAAACACAAAACATAAGGCTCATTCAATTTTAGGGCTACCATTAACTTCCATTAAACTACACAGGTAGGTAGATACAATTGACTATACGTTTCAGTCTAATCAGTAATCAGAGGTTTAAGTTACTTGTACGTACACTCATCCGTATACCAGTAGCACTATCACTCCCAGAGATACCCAGTCTATACATATATCCCCGTAATTATATGCAGAACGGACATGGTGGTGTCAGTAGTTGCACTTGACAATGTTACACCTCCAGAGAAACAGTTTCACGTAATTATGACTCATTCTCCCTTCCACTTCTCACCACGCTCCGCTGCCCAGCCATCGCATCTTCCCAAATGCTCACAACACAACAACCAACATCTTCCCAACAACACACAAACAATCCCTTCCTACAATCAGAGATACAACCATGTAGTAGAATGAGCCAAGTCGTCACGTCCCAATCCAGTTCAACTTCATACAGCACACACACACACACACACAGGTACATACAGTTATGGCGATGAAAAACCATTACTACATTATAGCTGTCGAAAATAACAATAGCCGAAGGGATTAGGATCTACAATGTCATATACTACAGAACAAGACTCATTCCCCAGCAATGCTGCCGAGCAAGTGTTGCAGGTGAAAAGCTGTGTAGATGAGGATTACCTCACTTGCACTGGCAAAGCATACTGCCTTCTTCTTTTTCATCTTCTTCTTCTTCTTCATCGTCTTCTTCGCCTTCTGACGGCTGAGTCCGTTTCTCATGAAAACGAGAGATGAAACACGAGCATGAAATCACGAAGTGAGGAGAATCCTTCCATTATCTGTATTATTTGCAATTATTATTACCTCCAATATTAATTGGTTAATTTACATCCGCATTTACCTACTACACTTGTGCATTAGAGCAGAGCATAGCACCCAAGTAACAGAAGGCCTAACCTTCTTGCCCCTGTCTTCAAGGAATCTCAATTTAAGGTACTTGGGCAGAGTACGGAGAGTGCCGTGGGTAGATTTTTTGCGTGTAGGTACATGTGCACACTGTGTATTATGTTTATAAATTGGCAAAAGTGAAAAAAAAACATAAATGTATTAAACGGTCAGCTTCTTCATTTTGATATTTTGAATTCTTTGCGAGGGATGTCATAGAGTCTGTCTAGGATATAATTAATAATTGCAATAATAGGTATTTTGTAGTGTAAATGGGCTGTACTGATAATTTGATGTGGGCTGCGTGATGATCTGGCCTGGTCTTGGGTGTTGATCTCAATTGCCGTGTAAATCACATGAGGCACTCCATTCAAATGGATGGATAAAGGAGAGTTGGGAGACACGTACCTGCTCATATGAATGTTCATTTACCCACGTAATCCCATTTCTACATGGAAATATCCTATCTACACGGAAAGTAATGACTCAAAAAATGTGTGCTGTAGTACCTCTTTACCCTTTTTTTGATTGAAATTAGGATTCTGAGAAGGATTCTCAGGAGGCTCCAGCTTAGGGGCCTTACATATATGACCCTGTTACATTTTTCGTTCTAAGGAACGGTGATTTTATTACTTTTGGGAACTTCTCAGGTAAAATTAGGATTCCGACTATTATAGTGTCACTTTTGATTGACTTTCACTTTGCAATTTTATTTCATTCCTTGTGTTATTTTTTAAAACATTTATGATTCCAATTTTTCTACCAACAGCGTGCACAATTCTTTTTTGGGTGTATCAGCGTATTTTTGTCTCAAGTAATATTTGAAGGGCCCCTTACAGTACAGGTGTAAGAGCCAAGATGAGGGAGTGCATAGTGCCGTACAGTGCAGTGTAAAGTCCTGCTATGCGGATGTTCCATGAGATGGTTAACTATTCCATTTGGACTGCGGCTAATCGCATCTTCTCGTGATCTGTCGTTCTGTGTAGTGGTGGTGTCAGATGTAGTAGTACATAAACAGTTAGCAAGTCCCCATCGACTCTCTTTCCATTTCACTCAGCATCAGTTCTGCTCCATTATCGTCCATTCTTCGTCTCTCCTGGTCCATTGGAGGCTATTCTGTGGAGATAATGGGCAGGAAAGCACCCTCAACAGACTCATCCCCAGTGCAGTGCAGAGTGAGGAAAAGGTGGACGGACTGGGCTATAGGGATAAATGAGATCATAGATAAAGATAGGGCCGCTGCTGCTGCTGCTGGCTTGCTTGGGATTGAGACAGAGATTGGAGTGGTCATGTTATTATAAAGACACCTTTGCCAGTCAAATATCCATAATCCATTTAATGACGATCATGCTCGCAATTACAGGGGAAAAATCACTGCTTCAGATCCTTATCTTCCCTCCGAGCTCAACATCCCCATCAACACGTTCACCATTTCACTTAAACGACCGTCCAACGCAAACTAATCGAGCGCCCTTTGACGTGGAACGTACATATCAGTGCTGCAGTGCGTATGTACGTCCCATGCTTTGGGGTACGCAGCTCTCTTTCTCATTTACAAGTGTACACACACACACAGACACACAACTCAGCAGAACCAAGAGCGATGAAATAAAATGTTAATCTTAATGACCACCTCATCTCTCCTTCATCTTCCTACCGACCATCTTTCAATTGCTATGATCCCATGGAGCGTACATACGTACCTCCAAGCTCCGGCTCAACCTTTTTTTTCTCTCCTTCTTATTATTTTACTTTCAATCTAATTTGAGGATAACGTCTTCCACGTCCTGTACGCACTCGCTGGGTCCCATCCATTATTTTCACATGTGTTCTTCCTCAACATGTCAATTCGAATTCCTATATCGGTATTTATTGTATTTCCAATTTATTGATCTGCTTATTTGTCCCTCAATACAGAGTGTTTTTATCAAGGCCCATTGTATTATTTTGTGTATGAAGCGTCAATTTACAGTACAATGCAATGATACACAATACAGCACAATAGGGGATGATACACATTGGAGTTTTTGAAGGAAAAATGGTGCTAATCCTAATGATACAATAATAGCGGAATTATGTAAGCAAAATCAGATGTACACGTCTGTTTGTATGTATTGTCTGTTCGTCTGAGGGGCTTTGCAAATATTACGTTACATTATAAAATGGTCAAATAATATTTTTAAATACTTTCTCTAAAAAGAAGCAAAACGCATTTATTTGCTTATCTCAAAAAAGGGAAATCCTTGTTCGCTACATTTTTGCGCAAATTGTACAATATCTTGGTTTTAGCTTGTTTACAAGGGTAAATCTTCAAATTAATCGTTTCAAAAAGTGTATATCTTGACTTTCAACACTTTTAAAATGTGCAAATCTTGCTACTGACAATTTTGAACGGTTTCAAAAAGTGAAAATTTCAAATTTAGCGTTTTTCCAAAGGGCGCAGTTCATTTTGACCATGTTTAAAAAGCACAAAAAACTAAATATTAGCGTTTCAAAAATACCTAGTAGAAAAAGAACCAAGAAGCTTTGGAAAAGTGTAAAACTCACTACTATTTTTGCCGTATCCAAAATCCCAACAAATATAATTCAAATCACGAAAAACTAAAAAAAGTATCACGTCAAAGTGGAAGTGTCCCTTCCCGTACAGTGTACGGCTGAATTACCTGCATATCAGAATGACAATAGAGATCTAATACGGTCTTAAATAAAGGATAGGCTATGGCCGTTACTGTTGAGCTGGTGGTGGTGCAGGTGCTATGGTTGACTAAGTGTAGCATTGAGAGTTGTTCTTGTTTCTTTTTGTGGAGTAACAAGTGCTCTGTATGTAAGTTGCATGGTGGTGCTGGGGATAATGGAGGAGATTAGATTGATCGCTGAGGCATGAAACGTTCGCTGCAGATATACGACCACAGAAATATAATGAGTAATGGGCTCTGCTACACAGATCGCACTGTACAGCAGCAGCCCATTGCATTGCATTGGCTTCCAATTCCAATACCAATTCAAACTCAGATCTCAGCTCTTTGGCTTGTCTCCGTGGCCGCTTCTTCTTCTTATTATTATCACCTCAAGTCCATGTTCCCATTGTAGCCCCGGCACGACTCAGCCAAAGAACGAAAAGGCAAAGATAGGAAAATCAAAATCAAAACCAAAAACATCAAGGTTTCCATTGATAATCAAGTCATGCTGTGAGTTGCATTATTTTGCAGTCGTACAGGAAATCACATTCGTCTCTAATAGTAATCGTAATGACGGTAATGGTATCAGTAATAAGGACAACAATCATAATTTGTACATGTGACAATAATTATTTGATTTTGTTTACATTTCAATGGAAACGAGGAGAGGGATTCGCCAAGAGACGAGAGACCTCCATCAGTTTGGGAATTAACAATGCAGTATGGCAATGTGTTTGTATGCACTGGTTGGGGTGACACACGAGCACCTTGAGATGGGCTCTGCGATGTAATCTTGGACGGAGGGAAGAAAGACTGAATGAAAGAAAGAAAAGAAACATGTGTAAGAATTAATGGAGACAAGCTTTGTGGTTCCATCGTCTAATTGATAATAATATAGTGCTCGTGGACTAATATTGGTTGTAATGATAATAATTAGCTTAATCTCCTCATTATATCATCTGATAGCGGCTGGGATTTAAACTCACGTCACTCCACAATTACCTGTATCAACATCAACAAATAATCACAAGCCTATAGCCGCCAGTCTGGCCCATGCAAATATTACCTTGTACCTGGTCACAGTTGGGCAATGGCCCATTTGTCTCTAAGAAAAGGCACGCAAGTGCTTTTTCTTGTTTACACCCAACTAAAGCGTGTTGAAACTTACCTTATATTGAAGCTTACAAAAATTGAAAAACATGGTTTCTACCGTTTAAAAAGTGCAAAACATTGCAATTGCGTCTTTCTAAGTGTAAAAGCATATGGTACTGACGCTTTCAAAAGTGCAAAAAATTGCAAATACACCTTTTTATGACGCTTTCAAAGAGTGTAAAATCCGATTTTGAATCTTCCAAAAGCATCAACAAATTGACAATTTTGCACTCTCAAAAAGCAACAACTAAATTTGCATCTCAAACAAGCTTAACTGAATTTTGACGTAGTAAATGAGGGGTCCCTACGCGTTGTACAGACTGCACGTTTGGGTGCATAAGCTAAAGCTGAGATACATGTAATGCAGAGGGGGATGTTAATTCCTACGCCAAGAGCCTTAGCTTTGTTGGTTCCTTCGGAATGACTCAAGGTCAATTTTTCTAATTCATATTTTTTGACTCATGAGCTTCTGACGCTAAGACTCTCTGCTTGTCGTCGTCAATCGTAATTTTCATAATAAAATAAAATAAGTTGAGCGGAGAGTGACTCAAGTAAATGGAGACATTTTAATCTCTCTCTCTCTCTCTCTTGACTCGTCTCCTCGCTCAGCCACGCATTCGTGTCAGGGCTCCCAGGGAACCGAAAACCTTAGTGACCATCAACTGTATCGATGCGATGCAATTGAGTCTATCTGCAGATCTGCACTGTGATCCAAATGGGATATTAATATACGTGCGATACGAAGTAGTAGTAGTAGTGCTCTGTAGGGTATTATGACATTCCGTCCTCATCAGTTTCTTTATTATTATTTTTACTAATGCGCCCAGGCCTCCTGTGCTACAGATACAGATACATGCGTTTCCTTCCTCACCCCGTGTGCAGTGCAGTGTGGAATGGCACACAATCCCTCTGATTACTCCCATCATTATTATCACTGCTGTTATGCATTCCGACGAGAGCAGGCAGCATACGCACTCACGTACAAATCCCAAGCACACAGCCGACGCAGACCAGAGGAAACAATTTAACAACAACAACAAATAATATAATTACCATGGCACGTAGGGACAAAGTAAATCCAAACTTGCAATTACGATATCACACCACTTACTTACTTAAACTCACCTCACATTCCATCACAGAACTTCTTTACACTAGATTACGGC
>JAQFZC010006620.1:0-12284 GCA_034695205.1 Dicyrtoma fusca
TTTGATGGGAGGATAAAAAAGATATAAATTGTGAATAATGTTGAATATTGTGGAAAATATTTTTTTGAAAATGATGAAAGTCATAAAAATCTGAAATAGTTCATGAAGGCCACATAATTCATAAAAGTGTTTACAAACACTTTTACTGTGACTGAAGTCAACAGGCCAATGTATCCAACCTTCAAGATAAGTGGATGAAGGTACAATAATATGTATTGAAAAATGGAAATTGTGAATAATGTTAGCAATGTTTCCCTTAGTCCCCCCCCATAAAAATAAAAAATTTGTATGTTTAATCACAAAAGAAAAACCTGTTTTTTAGTTTCGAGACAAATTCGTGTACATTAATTTTCCGTTCGATTACGTGTAATGGGAATGGAAAAATGGAAAATTTGATGGGAATTGGGAATAATGTTGAAACTTGTGGTAAGTGGAAACAATAAAAAAAAATGACTAAGTAAAAGTTTAGATTGAAAATTTTTCCCGTAGTACCCTCCATGAACATAAAAAATGTGCATGGTAAATCCCATAAGAAAAAACTGTTTTCTAGTTTCGAGACAAATTCATGTACATGCATTTTTCGTTCGATTACGTCTAATAGGAATGGAAAAATGGATAATTTGATGGGAATTGTGAATAATTTTGAAACTTGTGGAAAGTGGAAAAAATAAAAACAGTAACTAAAATGTGAAAATAATTTTGTTTATAAATTTATCCCTTGGTCCCCTCAATGAACATAAAAAATGTGCGTGTTAAATCCCATAAGAAAAAATTGTTTTCTAGTTTCCAGACAAATTCATGTACATAAGTTTTTCGTTCGATTGCGTGTAATGGGAATGAAAAAATGTAAAATTTGATGGGAATTGCGAATAATGTTGGAAATTGTGGAAAGGGGAAGAAACAATGTTTGAAAATTTGAAAAAACTTTAAAATTTTTGAAAATAATAGGCTGTCCGTAAAATACATTAGGTAAAACAAGCTCATGAAAATCGAAAAAATAGTTGAACATAACTTGTACAAATATTTGAAAATCCAATTTTAGGGAAAACATGAAAGTTCACACTTTTGATCCTGTTTTGAACTCATGAAAATCATTAAAACTTGTGGAAATGATAATCGTTCATAATACTTAATCCTTGTCAAACGCAGACCATGACATTACAAATTTCTCTATCCATCCCTGTCGTGGTCCGTCTAATAAAAATACAATCACTAAACTACCTCGAATTAACTCTTTTAAGCATCCGAACTGGTCATCGTAGATACAACAAAACCCTATAAAATTATCACAGGCAGGATAATACTTCATCCGCTGTGAAGATCATGGTAAATGTTTTTACTGTAGATGTGGACAAAGTAATTGGATAGGTGAGGACGATCCCTGGATTGAACATGCAAAGTGGTTCCTAAAATACAGCTTTTTGTACCTGAATATAGAGATACACTTCATCGAAAATGTTATTTTCAAAGAGAGTAAGTTCAATACATTACTCCATTGAAGCGATGATAGCAGTGACGGGGAAGAACCCTCAAACTCGTTGTCATCTCTTTCAGAAATGAAACAGTTATCAGAGGTTGAATGCAATTCAAAGCCATTAGACAAAGCTTCCAGCACTAGAACCAATAGCGGGGGGGGGCAAACTTTCCGTTTACAAAGTTTTCGAGGATGAAGTTCAGATTTTACGAGAAGCTCGAGTTTGTAAGATTTGTATAGACAAGGAAACGTTGGTCGTATTTTTACCCTGTAGCCATCTGATCTCATGTACTTCCTATGCTAATGCCTTCAACAACTGCACACTGTGCCATCAGCTTATTAAAGCTATTGTTCGTACTTACATGTCTTAGACAGTGGAAACCAAACTATTTAAATATAGTTAATTGAACTGATACGGAATATAATCAATAGTAAGTAAGACGTAATGCTGAACCGAAACGGAATGATTTACCTAACCAAAATCATGAGCATCGTGAAAACTTGTAAGAACACTTACATTTGCTCACGTGAATGTGTATGTGAGTTAATATAATAATACATACCAACTTTGAAATGACAAACAAATGTTAGAGACAGTGTTTTTCATTTCAGAGAAGATTGAATGCTCTAGGAGTTGGATATTATAGTGACGTTTGTCAAGTAATGTTCTTCAAATTGACACTGGGACAAAATATAGATCTAAAAACAAGGGCTGCGCCCTTGTTTTTAGATCTATTGTTTTAGATCTTATTGTTTCCATGTTTTAACAAATTCTATTGAAAAACAATACTAGAGAGAGTTTTCTTGAGCGAAAATACATCACTGCTTTTCTATTATCAATGCACTGTGTCATTCAATACTAGCTGTTTTCCAGTTTATAGTTGATCTATTAAGAAAGAGCTCAATCCAACTCTTGTTTGAAACTTTTTCTGAAAACGTTGATAATTTACAATTGTTTTCACATAAAAAAGATAATAATTTAAAAATTGTTCTCCTTGAAAAGGGTAATAATTTGTCCTGTACTATCTTACATAGGAAACAATCCCTGATTTTATATTCTAAAGCTAAACAAAACACCTTTATACTATCTTAAAAGAAAAACATGTATTGATATTGTACTGCAAGATTAAAAAAAAACAATTTTAGAATGACTTTCATGGAAAACAAGTGTTGATTGTATATTGCTTTGAATCTAATGCAAAAAAACATATATTGATTTCATTTCAAAAGAATAAATAAAATCATTGCGTACTGACTTGGATAAAATAACATTGATTTCATGCTGTAAGACTAACTAAACCCTACTCTATTTTTTAGGAGAAGCATAAGTTGATGTTGTACTTTAGGATTAAATAAAACTATATCAGACTGACTAGCCTAGGAGTAAAAAGCTATCCTATATAAAACGAATATCTTAAAAAACATGCAATGTGAAATCAGTATATATTTCACTGCAGGACAGTCTAAGAAATAATAAATCAATGCTTTTCAAGAAGGCGTGCTTGGGTGAGCGGTTAGAACTGCAGACTGGAATTGAAATTTCCAGCCTCAGACCTGGCTTCAATCCTCGGTCACTGCCTGCTAATCGTGTATGGCTCTGTGTTTGTACGGTACACGTCACTGAATGGTTGATTGGAACCTAATCTCCTTTGGTGCTACTTAGTGACCACTACTAAATATAGAGGCCTAGGGAATTGACTCCTTTACTGTAGAGGAGGGGTGCTGGGATAGGTGAAATAGTAATATGACCGAGACAAAATAGATGCAGTAGCCTCCTATCCTTCTCACCCACAGTGACTGGTTGAGTCAGGTTGTATGGACAGAAACGGTCAAATCGACCCAGTGAATAAATTATTATTATTATTATTATATTAACTCACATGCACATTCACGTGAGCAAATGTAAGTGTTCTTACAAGTTTTCACGATGTTCATGATTTTGGGTAGGTAAATCATTCCGTTTCGGTTCAGCATTACGTCTTACTTACTATTGATTACATTCCGTATCAGTTCAATTAACTATATTTAAATAGTTTGGTTTCCACTGTCTAAGACATGTAAGTACGAACAATAGCTTTAATAAGCTGATGGCACAGTGTGCAGTTGTTGAAGGCATTAGCATAGGAAGTACATGAGATCAGATGGCTACAGGGTAAAAATACGACCAACGTTTCCTTGTCTATACAAATCTTACAAACTCGAGCTTCTCGTAAAATCTGAACTTCATCCTCGAAAACTTTGTAAACGGAAAGTTTGCCCCCCCCCGCTATTGGTTCTAGTGCTGGAAGCTTTGTCTAATGGCTTTGAATTGCATTCAACCTCTGATAACTGTTTCATTTCTGAAGGAGATGACAACGAGTTTGAGGGTTCTTCCCCGTCACTGCTATCATCGCTACAATAGAGAAATGTATTGAACGTGCAACACAGAGTTCCGCTAAAACTGTTTCCTCGTCCCAGGTGACCCCGGGTCCCCAGTCCTCAGTCCACTTTAACCCCTTCGTCCTAGGAGATGGCGGTTTCCCGTGCGACTTCTTCTCTTACGAAGATGAAACTACAGTGGACTGCTAGGTCCTTGGTATCCTGACCTCCTTGGTTGTAACTGGGTAATGTGAGACACCCCGTCACCGACCTCGCACGATGCCCCTACACTATACTCTGGCCGACTCCACCGCGACCCTGGACGTCTCAGTTTTCCCTGTTCCTTTCAGCTACTCACCAACTCTAATCACTCACACGTTATGCCAATCCAAACTTGGTCTGTCAATAAAACCCGACTGATCTTCCACACACAAATTAGTTTTTTCTGTCGTTTATTCCTGCCAATATCTTTCACTCATGAATAACCACCCTTAGGCTTCAACCTCTTTGCACTCTTTAATAATTACACAATATTACTTAATTACATAAACTATTTTACAAACTAAATCAAATCCCCACTCGCTCAGCTGAGAGTATGTGGATGAAAAAGGAAAGAAGAGAATGTGGGTGACGTTCGGGTATGTCTGTGTGTGTTCACAGGAACTCTGTCACTCATGAACCTTTCTCGATCGTACCAAGTTACAGAATGCCTCACACAAGCCTCCGCTGCCGCCTCTCAGGCCCCTGGCTTGTGTCCCTTTCTTTGTCTTCCTTGTTCTGTATCCCTCCCAACGTGACCCACTTCTCTTCCCTCTCACTCTAGCTCCTCTCCCCTGCTCCTCTCCAGTCATCCTCTGTCCCTCTCTCCTTTCTCTCTCCTGTCCTTTACACTCACCCGCCTGAAGGTACTTAACCCTGTTCGAGCTCATCAACGAACAAAAGTGACCTCAAGCGAAGCAAAGGAGTAAGTAGCTTTCACAAAAAAAAACAATAGACCCCCCCAAAAAACTAAAAGTAAGCTTATCTCCTATATATCCTTACACAAATGATATGGCCTATAACATATTATTTTCGACCCCTTAACCTTATACATCCTCCGCTTTATTTACACAGGCCATCCTCGCCTTACCCCATTCCATCTCCGACGACTGTCCTAGCTTTCCCTTCGGCTGTCACGACTTCCTCATTCCGCGCTGTTTCCGGCGGTACACTGAACACTGCTGCAGCCTCTTTGCCTCCTTCCGGCGATACTACCCCATGTACTGGCTCCGTTTCCAGCTCCGTCGTTTTTCTGCGGTGGATCGCCCGTTTACTGCCTTTCCCCGGTTGGTCCAGCATCCCCGCTGCCGACTTTCTCCCTGACCGGTCTTTTGTCTTCTTTTTCTCTGGGTTCTTATTCGGCTCCTCCATCCCATAACCACTAACCTTCAGCAGCTTCCATTTTGCTAGCTCCTCCCGGTACACCGCTTCTTTTCTTCGGAGCGCCACGATGTCCTCCGCCACTACTGCCAAACGGGTGGCCAGCTTAAGAATCGGATTCGGGTCTACAAGCGTCCTGCCCAACTCCATGACCAGCTGCTCCATGATCTCAATCCGCTTCTTCTCCGTATCTCCCGCATTAGATAGCTGAAATTGACCCTGAATAGAATGCAAGTTATTTAAGTATCCTTGCATGCCGGCCAACGTTATTGGCTCTTCCATTAACTTAAATACTTGTTCTCGGGCCGCCGCTTGGCTCTGCCCGCAGTTGAGAGACGCCACCATCATCTCCCCCGCCCGTCGCCTCTGATCCTCCATACTCGCTACGAAGGTCGGCTCGTCTGCCGAGGGACACAACTGCAGAATTGCCTTGTGCACTACTATGGACTCGTCGGGCTTCCTGCCTATTTTCCACCACTCGCATTCTACCACTATGTGTCCGATTGCCTCACAGTGGCAACACCATCCCCATGGGTATTGTGATACTGTTTGAGTTGGGGCAAACACCCGCTTACCCTGCCTTGGCCCAATGAATCGGCGGACTCTTTCTACCCAGGTTCTCGGAATAAAGACCCACCCCAACTGCACAAAGTTCGCCCACCCCTCTGCTGCGGGCCCCATCGACTCGGATCCTATTACCCCGTGCGGCCCCAGCTGCGTTACTATGTCTATGTTCACCTCAACCCTTCTTAGCGCCGCGTGCTGTGACTCCATCGTATCTTGTAGAATGTTTTCATATACCTTCTTCGGGGGATGGGTTGGCACATTGTACCCCAGATCCATGAGTGAGTCTTTGATTCGCATTGGCTGTGCTTCTTCTTCCTCTTTCGATTCCCCGCTGTCACTACTGCTGTTTGACGATTTCTTCCCGTTTTCTTCTTCTGATTCCCGTTCCTGGCCACGTATGCTGCTCTCCCGAGCCTGTACCGGACTGCGGCCAGAGTCGTACTCGCGTCGGATTTTACCCTTTCTAACGCTTTGCCCGAGGATTGTCTCGTCACCTGGGGTCTTTTGGTCTCCTCGAAGTCCTCCCCGGACAATTACGGCTCCTTCTCTTCCGACGTCGAGTCCGCCCTTGGCCGCTTCGGTTGTTTTTGGCCACCGTTTTTCCTTCCTTTACCCAGGATCGACAGTGCCAGCGCATCTATTCTTCTCTTCCTTTCTCCCACCGCAGCAGCGGACTCTTTCGTCCCTCCTTGGTCCTTCCTTTTCTGTTTGACCGATGTCCTTTCTTTCTGCACTGTTACTTTCGGAGGAACTAGGGTTACCATGTATGTAACTCGATCATCGTGGTTTGACACCTCTCCTTCGGATGATATAGATTCTGGTTATTCCACCAGGAATGAGGTCTTCCCCTACACTGCTGGGTAAACATACAGCTCACTGAACAATTTCACTCTGTTCCGTAGCTCAATCCATTTGTCTCCTGTGGGATCTTTCGACGACTTCAGCATCACCAAGCCCAAGCAATGCGCATCTGATAACCCTGATGCCTTGCTAAACCACTGCCACCACTTTGCCATTCCCTCCGTTGCCATCACTGCTTTATTCACCCCGTCTATCAGGCACTCCTCTATGCTTTCTGTGGTCGCTGCTTGTCGTCCTGACCAATATTCTCCCCAGTGTTGACATGGACAGCACATCCTTTCGACGAATCCCCAGCTTGGCGGCCCCATCGTATCTTATCTCAATGAGTACCGGTACCACCGCGTATCTAATCTTGGACAGCACTCCTGGTCCTGCCAGCCTTACGGCCTGTCGCAATGCTAACTTGTAGGTGCGCAACCGATTCTCTTTTGCTCGGTCTGGATCTTCCTCTAACGCTGGTGGTAGCACTCTCAAGATCCCTCGCTTGACTCCCGTAGGCCCATCTAACATTCCCTAAACCTTTAATTTCTTGGGCTAACCAAAACCCTTGCAACATGCCTAAGCCCACTTTTGTCATGTACAGGGTGGCACATAACCTTTGCTCCCCCACCTACAGCCCAAACCAGAAAAGACGCGCAATCATGTTTTAGCACATTTTGTAGAGAATTTCATTTCTGATCTCTTATAGTAATCAGTTTTAAAATCGGGTTTAAAATAAAAAAGTTATGAATAAAAATCTGAGACAAGGTCGATTTTTAGAAATTCATAACATTTTTGACTTCAATGGCAAGTTAAACTTCACGCAATCATTACGAAAATGGCTTTAAAAGGAAGCTTGAGACTTTGACTTCATTTTTCAATCCATTCAGCACATTTTTCATGGAAGTTGGGTAGCGGAAAAACTGAAGCGGAGTAAAGCAAAGATTAAAAGGAATTGGAGAAAAAGTTAGTCATTTTCTTCACATTTGCTTTGTTTTCGTCCAATTTCCTGTTTGAACTTGTTTACCTGGGTTTTTTAAATGTTTAATCGGTTTAATTACCGTTGTCGTAAATCATTTGGATTGGTTTTTTAACTCAAGCTAAATTTTTTAAAAATTGAAATGGAAATTAACTCATAACTAAGAAAATTGGGACGAAAAATCAACAAATGTGAAGAAAATGACTAACTTTTTCTCTAATTCCTTTTAATCTTTGCTTCACTCCGCTTCAGTTTTTCCGCTATCCAACTTCCATGAAAAATGTGCTAAATGGATTGAAAAATGAAGTCAAAGTCTCAAGCTTCCTTTTAAAGCCATTTTCGTAATGATTGCGTGAAGTTTAACTTGCCATTGAAGTCAAAAATGTTATGAATTTCTAAAAATCGACCTTGTCTCAGATTTTTATTCATAACTTTTTTATTTTAAACCCGATTTTAAAACTGATTACTATAAGAGATCAGAAATGAAATTCTCTACAAAATGTGCTAAAACATGATTGCGCGTCTTTTCTGGTTTGGGCTGTAGGTGGGGGGGCAAAGGTTATGTGCCACCCTGTATTCCACTTGAAAAGTGTTGAAAGCCTGTGCCTCAAATTGCGCCCCGTCTTTGTTGGTGATTGTAACTATCTTGACCATGTTGTCTTGAGCCCTATCTACCGCTGTAATTCCCATTCCTGGGAACATGGTCTGAATCACCTCCTCTACGAGGACTCCCCCCATATCCGATATCCCATACTTCTTCCCCCATAATTCTTCTAAGCAACATTTCAAGTCAATATAGCCTACGATGTCCGACTCAAACGGGTAGTACCAAAGCTCATGTTGCTGATCGATCCCGTAGACTATCTTAAGGCACTTTGGGTTTTGCAGAATACTTTTCAACAAGTTCTCCACACTCGTTGAAATCCTCTGCACCCCTATCACCACTGCCACTTTGGTCCCTGCCACCACTATCGCCGTGACATAACCCTGTCTGTTTCCGTGGATACGTGCCCTCCAAAAGTAAACCGCTATCACCCCATCTTCAATTGCCCTTTGGAGCCCTTCACATGCCTCTTTCGCCCTCTAAACTGTGCATACTGTATAGTCTAAATGCGGTCTGAGGCGCCCTCGTGCCCTCATCTCGTCACTAAACTTGACCGCCCTCAGCGCTTCTCGCGACTCTACTTCCCATTCTGGACTAACCTCTTTCACCGCCTGGTATGCTGCATATCGTTCCTGGAATTTCTTATCTATTTGCATCCTCTGGGAGAACCCTAGCTTGGGTCTTTGCGCCGCCTGTTTGAATGCTTTTCCTGTAATTAGTAAGAATACTCGCCTCATCGGTAGCATCGCCACGATCTTCTCTCCGCTCTCCTCATCTCTCGTCTCAGCCGCGGTCCATGACACCGCGCTCACCCCTTCGACCCTGCAACCAAACAAGGAATCTTTTCACGATTCGATTCGTTTCCCCTCTTCCTCTTTTCCCTCTTTTCTCTAACGCCTTTCACTCTCTTCTCTTCTCTCCTTTTCCCCTGAGACACAATTCAAGTCTTTTTTAGAAGCAAATGGGTCCTTGCGATTCCAGCTCTCAACATTATGATACGATTTTTTAGGTAGGGTAACATTACAAAGATCTGGCTTCTTACACGGTGTGGATAGTTCATCATTACAAAAATCTGCTTTGCGGTGGGATTTTACTTTCTGCGTTGGATTCCTCTTGTGTAGTAATAAGTCCGCTTTAAAACTGTTGCACCGACCTAGACGACAAGTGTTTATACATTTACGATTTTATTAAGTATATGCTGTTTAAAAAACATGAACAGGGCAGAGTTAGTTATTCCAACTGCACGCACCTTCTAAAATTGCTTTAGCATTTTGAACATATCTAGCTAACTTTACTTTCCCTGGTTCGCCTTCGTCGTTTTTAACAATATCATTCCATTTTTCAACAGGTTGGTTAGTGTCCATCGTGTCAACATCACCTCGAACAGAAAACATGACATGCGTGAGACAAGGGGTATAAGGTAGGATATGGACACTAAGGTAGGTAACAAACTGAAGATTATAGTAGGGGTTCGTAGGTTCATTTGCAATTGCTTTCAATTTGTTGTACAGGGACGCCAGATGTTTAATAAATCTCCCGAAAGCAGTGTGCTTGTAAAGTGGTTCACTTGGCTTTGCCGGCAATCCTTTGAAGTGTGTCCAGTTGTACTTGTTATCTGAGAAAAATATTAAAATCCCAATTACTTGAGCACACGCAGGGCATACTAGGTTACAAGTTGTGTATGTGGTACCTTGCAAATCCTTAGGTTCACTTTGAAAATACGTTTCAACAACGGACTGTACAGCAGTTGACAACGAAGGGAAACCGCACAACAAAAACAATTTTTCGACATTAAAAGCAGCTGCCGTCATAGTACTAGGCAGCAAGTATAAACTTACAAGACTTTGTAGCAAGACATTTTCTCTCCATAATACTTTTTATTCCTATCACTTGTTGTTTTCATGGAATGTGACTGGCAGACATGCAAATTTAACGGGGAAATAGTAGCTCTTAGAAAGAGTTAGGTCTAGCAAAAATTCAAATACTCGGCAGTATTCAACCAAAGCCAGAAAGCTTTTATGACTCCAGCTATCATAGCTGAAGAAAAATCTGTCTCGATACGCGTTAATAGCGACTGTCTGGAGGAGATGCTTAACTGATTACAAGCTCTGCAAGTAAATAGTCACACGATAACTCTAAATTCAAATATAAATATTGGTTTCAGTTTACGCTTTTGAAATCTTAACTTACAATTCTTTGAATCAAGATAAAGACAACCCAATGGCTTCCCCACTGTGTGCATTAGCCAAAAATTCACACACTGCTATGATAGAGCTGTTTGGCAAAGGATTGGACACAACTACAGCGTACAAGTAAACTTGTGGTAGTCCACAATTTTCGGGTAATTTACGAATGAGACCTCCTGTTGCACCCACATGTGCTGTTACACATCCACCTCCTTTTCGTAGCAATCGAATAAGTTCTACTTGTTAGTCCAAAAAAAAAAACAGAACTTGTTACAGTAGAATTGAATAGCTACGAATGAAACCATTAAGTGTGGTTTGCTTTTCAAGAATTCGCTTACAGAGATCTATAACCGGATTTTTGTCCAAATCATCCTTTCGTTTTTCCAGTAGTCAAAGTAAACATGCATTTATACTTGGTCGGTTGTTAATGATGTAACACAATGAATACGTATAAGCGATCAAAAATTACTTCTGTTCTAATTTGTCTCAGAATTTGTTTGGTGGAGACATCGCTATGGTTTCCACCTCGAACAGCCACCACGTTAGCCTTGCGGTGAATATCGGTCGCACCTCTAGCAGCTTTTTGATTGGCCAACACTGCTTTCAAATCCCTTCTCTTGTTACCCCAAATTTGATTGGAATGAACGTCGCCCTCCATATGAGTAAAAGATCCTTCGCAACTAGTAAACCATAACAACGTGTAATACTCGCAAGCTATATACATATGTGATTGGTAAACTTGTAGTACTTACACAACTTTGAATTCAACAACCTACTGTCTTGTTCACATTTACGGCCTGATATTTTTATTGCAAAGCAACTTGCGTGCTTGCAATTCCCGTAGGCAGCAAAGATATTTCCAAACCGGCCTTTTAGCAAGTTATAACCTTTAAAGTTGAATACACAGAATGGATTCCTTTTTTTAATTTCATCCCGTAAATGATTGGTCCAATCCTTATTCAAAGCACATTTACCATCTAGGTCAATTATATTGTACGAGTTCCACTTCTTCCAACTCAGAGAAAACGAAAACGTAGCAGCAGGAGTATTTAGAAAACTTTCATCGCATTCATCTTCAATTGAAGCATCAGCAGAAGTCATAAGCTCATTCGTAAGAGAACCACGTCCTATTTCTGATTGGGTGCCTTAAAAAACAAGCACCAATAATGTGAATGCAAGATAGATTTAACCGCATGAACTCAAATAAATTAGGCACCGTTGTAAACTTGTTGATAAATGAAACACCCTGTTGACCACACTTAGGACATAAACACATTTGTTGGCTGTTTTTGTTTCGTTTTAATTTGCCAGCAACATCAATACGTAAAATCATGGGTTTTGTCATGACATAATTATTATTTTATTATTATTATTATTCATAATATATAATATTTATTTATAATAATTATTATATATTTATTTATATATTATTATTTTTTATTATTTATTATTGTTATGACATAATTATTAGCTTAGTCAATGATCGATGATCGAGTGATTGTTTTAATAGGGATGGCAACTGGGACAGGTGGTAGGTAGTTTGGTTATTGTTGTTCTTGGTAGTTTTGGTAATTTTAAGTTCGAACTTTTATTGAATTTCAAGCTCGAATAAACTACTGCTAAAACTAAATAAAAGTAAACTTATATAAAGAATAGATCGATAATAGTTAATAGTTCATGGTTACGGCCTCAAGGACAGAACACAGGATTGGAATTTGGATTGAAAACGCGATGCTAAATACCGTAATTGACCGAAATATCGCCGGGGCTCAAATAATCACCGGAGCTCGAATAATCGCCGGGGTCTAGACATGCTATATTCAATAATCGCCGAGGCTCAAATAATCGCCGGGGCGC
>JAQFZC010006621.1:0-12279 GCA_034695205.1 Dicyrtoma fusca
GTCCTATTCCACTTAACGGGTTAGCAGGAAAGTTGTTTGACGTTAATTACATTAAGTTTAAGTAACACTAACTTCATGCCTGCATCGTAACGCGCAGTAACGATATGTGAACCATACTTGTCTCATTTCGCTTACAAAAGTAAGTTCTCCGTGATAATCAGACTTAGTTCATGTTTATTAGGGTAGGTCCATTTCTTGCTATTATTTTTGCTGTTTCTCTCCTTGGATATTTTTTCGTGTCTTGGGTTGCTTTAAATTTTGCTGGTTCGTTATTTTGTTTACATATTTATTTTTGTCACATTCACTTTACCCGCCCTGGGCGATTTATCGCCTAAACGCATTGCGCTTGGTTCATTGTTTTAACATGTTTAGAAGAGTCTCGTTGTATTTATTTTTTAGTAGTATATACGTCAAAACTATATTTGTCTGTCCAGTAATGGATTTTAATTTAGCAAAAAGTAAGTTGTTTTAATGGCCGTGTGCGTTTTTATCGTCTTGTAAATTTCTAATATATACCCAGTGTTGCTTTCAAATTTTTATTTTTTGGTAGGTAAGTGTTAGTAAATTAAGTACTTCTGTGTCAGATTATTGTTCATTTTAATTCTCCTTTATATTTTGGCAAGGCAAAAGATGTTGTTGTATTATTTGAAATATTGTTTTGACTAGTTGCCCGATTAAGTACCTAATTTAAAAGAAAAGTGGTTGTGGTATCTTGCAATGAGGAGGGAAATAGAACAGCATTGCAAGGAGAACACCTGGGAAGAAGCTGACATATCTTAAACACCAAAAAACCCAATCATGTTTTTGAGTGCTTGAGAATATGACAAAGACAAAGATGATGAGACTAAAAACACAGTGAGAACGTCGCGCTTTAGAGCAGGAGTGAACTATGACGATCCTTATTCTGATTAAAGGTACACAGTCCTGTGATGCTTATTGTCAGCTAACGAATCCAGTATACATAAAGATGCTGGAGGTCTTTGAGAAACAGTGAAAAGTGTATACACTTAATAACTACATCAGAGACTCAAGAAGTCAACCAGGATAGAGGACCAGGTCTTGAAAGACAGCACTAGAAGTAGCTGGACTCCACCATACACAAATAGATGAACAAGTATACTTTAAAAAATTTGAAGGTGAACTAGTACACGTTCTTCGTGCACTACACGAAGGATTAGCCTTCACAAGAACAAAAGATGCTGCCAGATAATGAAGCATATTAATAATTGTGTTAGCTGTCATGATCAGAAACGATCAATGATGTGGGATTCAGAAATCACCATTAACAACAAACGACATATCACCCTAAACCAAGAAAAGGAAATTTAAAATATAGTTAAAAAATTTGGTGCAAGAGTTAATTAAAACTAAGAACAAATTTCTAAAGAATGATGTTACACGTGTTGAAAGATACACAAGTGAGGGAGATTTCGTGAAATTAGCAGAGCATCTACCAGATTGTAAAGGTATCAAGGCCAGATGCTATGCATGCCTGAAACAAGTTGAATGAACGAAAGAAAGTTTCATTCGAAAGACTTTGATATAGGAATTCACTTGTTAAAATACCTGTACACAAACAAGAAGTTAGAGTTAGTAATTTGAAAAGGTGAAAATGCCTACACCACTCATTCCTGGGTAAAGCATGGTAGTAGGAGACAAAAAGGTGCTTAAGTTCAAGTCATAGGAGGGACACACATCCATTAGAGAAACGCATTTTTTAAAGAGTCAGAAAATGGAATCAAAACGAAGTGTGAAATGTTATGCGAATATAAGAACAATCTTGTGGCGTTGCAGATTATGCAGAAGATAGGATCCTAGTAGCTGTCAGCGCCACTGTATAACTTTGAAGGCAAAGTTAAATTGAGAGCACCCTCAAACCACTTGGAGTTCGAGAGTCAGAAGAAGCTTTGCGGAGGTCTAACTTAGTAAAGCAGATTACCAAGAAAAACGGCAATCGTCCCCAGATTAACGGAGAAACCAAAAGCAAAGCTGTTTAAATAGAAACTGACCCGGGACAAACGAGAAGTTACTATGTGAAATAATGAGAGATAACTCAGTGAAGTAACGAACGTAAAGGTTGTAAAGGCTCAGACTGGTGGGATCGTGCTTTCACAGGTTAAACGGGGCAGCCGTACAAACATAAGCATCCACAGCTAAATACAATAAACCCTGTGAATGGAAAGGTTCATGTTAAAATGCAGCAGTCTACGGCAAGTTGATAATCACCTTGGGTCGTGCAGAAGTAAATAATTATAAATAAAATAAACAAAACAGATTAGTTATAATATTTCCGTTACTTTAATAATTTTTACAAATGAGATTAGTATTAATTAATGAACACTTTTGTATTTAATTCTATAAGTTAAAATTTTCAAAGCTTGTAATTAATCACATTTTGTAAGAGTCGAAACTACTAAAAAATTTCAAAAAGTGTCAAAACTAGTAATAAATAATTAAAAATTTTAAATAGTGTCAAAACTAGCAGTAAATGACATTTTCAATGAATTAAACACTTTTGTAGTAATATTGCACTGTGTCTCACGGAGCACAGAAGTGCGAATTACTGTCTCTCTCGTTAATGTTTTTTTCGAGAGAGTCAGGCTAACTGTAGCCAATTGTGTTTAGATTTTACAATAAAATTCTGTGGTGCATCATTTCACTTAGTGGTGGATCTTTTCTTTCCATTTCCTATTTTTTCCCTCTCTTTTCTGAGGATAAAATGGGAAAGAATTTTTTGTTTTCTTGTACGTGGGCGTTCTTGTGGGTGTGTAGTTTGTACACAAGCTTTCTTACCGCATGGTTTGTTGAGCTCCGTATATAATAGCTGCCCATGGGTGGCGCGAGTACAGTGGAGTCAGTCTTGTGTATCCGATGGACAGACCCTGTACTCACACACATTAGACAAGGCCAATACTACTCGTGAGGAAAGTCGTACTTATCTTGGATAGAGGCATTATAGGTACTCCTGTCACTTTCACAGCATTGAGCCATGGCTACGTCTATTTACATAGGCGATTAGGGCTTTAGCTCATTTAGGTATCTTTTCCAGAGTACCAGTTGTTCATGCTAGGTATTTTTGGCTTTTGTCTTTACTAGGATTGAATTGTCTAGGTAGCTTCATTTTACCTTAGGTTAGCTCATTTATCAAGGCCATCGTTGGCAACTACTGTCAACTCATTGACCTCTAGTTACCTCACGGGCCGAAAATAAATATTGATTTTGGGAAGTTCAAAATAGGCCTCACGGCCTTAGCGGTATTCGGGTAACTAATTTATAGTTTCCCGGAGCCCGATAACAATATTAATAATAATAAACACTTTTGTAAAGAATTCTGTTCATGTTTTCCCAGTTCCTAATAGGTTAATTTGTAATTTAAATTATGCTTACGTAGTAAATCTACAAAATTTTTGGTGGCCGAGTAGTGATTCACTTGTTATGAGTATTGGAAAGCTGTCTGCATCACGCGTTTAAACTGCTTAAACAACCTCGTTGAAAGACAATTACGTTACTGATATTCAGATGACCTATTTGAATTCATTTTTTTTGTTACATGTACTGTGTCCAACAAATATGCCATTCGTCGTATTGACCACAGTGATTCGTCGTATTGACCACAGCGATTCGTCGTATTGACTACAGCGATTAGTCGTATTGACCACTAACTTTCGTCATTTTTTACATAAAGTTTCATTATCATAAATGATCTCATTGTAAGCCCGTGCCTTATTCCGTTCAGACGTTTGGACCCGTGTACAATTAGAGAGCCGCGCATTAGTAGAGACCCGGGTATTATCAAACTACCATCAAAATTACTCAAACTAATTTTACAAAACAAGCAAGACAACAATTATAAGTTTTAAATCAGCACAAATATGCATTCACCATTTGTATTCGAGTACATCGAGCATTTAGCTGCGCTCTTTAATATTAATTTATAATGTTGCAAATATAAACTTTGTTAAAAAAAATTCTGATACGTATACTGAGTCCGTTGGGCTATCCTCGTTGGAGGACAGTGATGGGTTTGTTTTGTTAATAAAGTTCGTCTTTCTCTCGTCTTAAAATGTTTGTTTTTAAAATGAGTCAATTAATTTAAACTAGGTATTCAGTGTCTACAAAGTAACATTTAAACTAATTGTGAAGCACTAAAAACTGCCCCCGTACTGTTAGAGACCGCGTACTATTGGAGACCAGCGCATTATTCCATTCGGACCCTCAGACCGCCGCGTACAATTAGAGACCCGCGTAGTATTAAATCATTTAGGTAGTCATTATTTTCTGACTGGCACAGTATTGCGCTAGAGTTTTTCAAGAAAGAGTACTTACTTCCTCGTTGCTTGTAGATGTGCGGATGGAATTCTTTTTCAAATCGAGGCCCTGTATGAAAATGAGGAGCTTTGTGGAGCGACATGGAAATCATTTACTGAATACACTTATGATGTGTGGACCGGATATGACCTTCTGTGTTGTCAATCCTCAGTGGCCATATAATAATATAATATCACATGCATTGATTGTTGGACGCTACCAATCGTTTCGTATTTTTATTTGCATACTTTTCACGTCACTTGACACTTTGTACAAAACCGAAAAGTTGAACAAGCTCAGTGGTGGAACAATCTGCACTCTGTACTTTGCACTTTGCGAAAAAATCGCGTGAAATGGTAGAACGATATGCAGTCCGCACTATGAATTTTGAACTTTGCATTGATTGCAAAGTGCAAACTCCATTTGGTGGAATGGGCCCCAGGTGAGAAGCAGCAAGCCACCGCGTCCGGACTGGCGGGTTTTGGTCAGAGAGTGAGAAAGAGAGAATAAATCGTTTGGAGAAACGGCAGTAAGCAGAATAGACATACCCGACAAGCGTTTTTTGCAAACTTCAATAACCGATTTCTGATCCAGACGAAGTTGGCAAGGAACACTTGTTAAAGTTGTTTTGCAAAATTAACTATTTTCAAAGAAACTATTTTTAAACAAAACTACTGCTTGAGACAGAAATTATTTACAACTAGCAGCTTTCAAAATAACAATTCGCAAAATTTTTTAACCCTCGGAAGTCCAGCCCCGGGACTGTCTGTCTACAAGATATAATTACGTTCAGAAACTTAGGATTATAATATGTGAAACTTATGTAGTTTGCGGTGCGTGCGGTATAAATACTTAATTTTGGAAACTATGTACTTTTTAAGTGTAGAGATATTGTCAAAATTTTTTAAAACGTATGCTACTCATGTAAAAATGTTGACTAACGTGTGAAGCCAAAATAACAAGCTACGACACATATTGTTAAGCTTGTTACGCTTGTCACTTTTGTTTAAAAAATGTCAGCGCGAAAATTGAGAAGGGACGTGCCGAAAAGAATGGGGAATAATATGCTTGCCTTTATTTTGTTACACCAAACAATGAAAAAATTTTGTGGCTTGTGTAGAATTGCAAGGCCTTTCGAGCAGTGTGTCAAACGTGGCTGTGACCCAAGACTTGTGGCGCCAGGAGCACAGACAGGCATCTTGCAGAGATTTTGGTCACACATCTGTGGGTCACACTGCCGCCGGCACGGAAGATACCGAAAAACGTTACATACAACAAATGTTGGGACAGCGTTGACGTATCTAAATCAGCTTTTCTACTCAATTAATAATATTTAACCTTAATCGCTTTAAAACAAGTAAAGCATTAATTAACATTTTACTCAGCGTCATTAAAATCTCAGCATACGTGCTGTTTTAACTTTTGTTTATTTTTCATTGTTTCACCATTTACTGGAGTGGGTGCTCTAGGGGATACTATCCTGTTTCACTCAAAATTCAGTTAGCTAGGACTAGGATGGTGTGTTGGTCACTTGTTGAAGATTTCGGTCTAAGTTAGAGAAGCACCTGGTACGAACTGATCAAGCAGCAGGAGCAAATTCGTACACAAGTACACAAGGCTTCAGAAGCAAGTACAAGAGGGGTAGATGCGCTTGCCACAGTAGTCTGGCGATCGGGCACAACAATTCTCCAATATAATTCCACGTTATAATTAAACACCCACGGGCTAATAAAAATCCGTGTATCATAGATGGGCATTTGACTTGCCTTCAACCTCCACTCCACTCTAATTATTTTTGATTTATTACACTCCTCTTCCTCTCCCATCAAACCGAAATAAAAACTGCCCTCACCCTCCCCTTATTGAGTGGAGGGGACTTTTGATGCTGAGGGATCTCCTCTACTCATACCCGAATGAGGTCGGCCAACTACCGCCAAGCTATGAAGTTAAATTGCCACTAAGAGAAAACGAGAACGCGCGTGCCCTCACCCCAAACTCCCCTTCCCTCAAATGTTTTTGGAAATTTTGCCCTCACCCTCCCCACCCTTAAACCGTTTAATTTGTGCCCTCACCCTCCCCTCAATGAGTAGAAGGGACTTAAGGGGATTTTTCAGCCTGAAGGGGCACCTCCACTTACTGAGAGCGCCCACCTATGGCGTGTATCACCAAAACTATACAGCTGCCGCTAAATTAAACTAAAGATTAGGAAACGGGCAAAGAAAACGCAATTACGTATAATAAGTTCCGTATAAAATAATGTATTGTTACTTTATTCTGCTTATTCGCAGTACTGCCATGAAATGCATAGCGTGGGACAAGTATTAGCCGAAAAATTGGTTTAAACTAAAAATACCCACAATACCGAATTACACCAAAAATCATCCTAAAAGCTTAGTTGAGCTAAAGATCACCCAGCAATTATTTTTAAACTCAGGTCAGGGTTAAGGGTTTCATAAGGGGATAAACATGCAAATCATAATGTAATGTTGGTGTTTAATATATGTGCATAAAAAGAAACTCCTTGAAATACTTACCCTATATGCGTATGTGTATTGATAAGAAATTGTTGCTCGTCCATTATAGTTCTCGTAGACGGTGGGAACAATTTTCATAATGTAGTCATGAGATTCGATTCCACCTAGTAAGCAAATGTATTTCAATCTGATTAATACAATATTATTTTATTTTACTTGAACTCTCTATTCATTCAGAATGATTCTATACAGTCTGCCACGATACCCTTTTAGAGCCCTGGAACCCATTTTTTGCTGCACATTTAAAATTTCCCTTCCTCATCGAAGTAACATTATGTATTCGATCTACCTGTCACAATTTTTTTTACCGTCAGATTCAGAATTTGGCTCATGCGCGCCAATTCGCGCTCAAGGAGCTAAATTTTGTTCCATATGGATCTAATTTTAAAACCTAGGATCTAAAAATAGATAAAAATAGAACAAAGTCTAGACATCTAAAAAGGTATTGGTGGAGACTGATATACTCACAACAATAATTTGAGTGTTTTCTTGTAGACGCCACTTTTCAGAGTATTTAGCTATTAGCCAGCCTACTTTCAAAAGTGTTACAATTGTATCCATGAATATAATTGCATTTCTTGCGTACTCGGGTATAATTTCACAACAAACTACAACGAAATTTTGTGCAGCCTTCCCGCTAGGCTGTTGATCGAAAACTGTGGCGCCTGCATGGAGAAAACAATTTTCATGCAAAAAAACACATTTCGACCAAACTTCTGCAGGTCACACTGCCGCCGGTATGAACTTATCCGGATCCTGATTGGCCCTGCAAGCAAGCTGTAGTTTTTGACGTTCAGCAGTAAAACCAGGTTGGAAGAAAAACGTTTCACAGGGCAGGAACACAAGTTTTAGGATATTTTTGGGGGAAGAAAACGCTGGTTTGTAAATTGCGTATGACGAAATCCCAACCACTAATAGGTTAATCAGACATTTTATTAACGCAAACGTTAATGTGTGCATATTTGCAAAATACTTTAGTCTGCTAGCTTGGTTTTGCTAAAAAAAAGACGATGCGATGCGCAATGCCGGCAAAGATTGAAAAAAGTATGAAAGTGAGCAAGTTTTTTTACTACATAGTTATCACGCGTATCGGATCAATAACATTCGTCAGATCCTCAGATCTCGCACAATAAAAACATTTCAAGAAAAAGTACAGCTTAAATTATAAAGCTACTACACCTTTGTAGCTTAGCAATCTGTATCAAAATTATTATTATTACAATCGATTTCGAACATAAACTTGTAGGGAAAAAACGAATAAATTGAACATGAAAAAACCACTTACCCAAGTTTACCCGAAACTGCAATATACCACTTGAACGCTATTCGATGCAAAACCCAAATTTTTTGGACTCAAAAAATTATGCTGGATCCATCTTTAACCCACGAAAATCCAGATTTTTTACTTTTTTTGAACATGTTCAAATCTTCAATTGTATTCACAAAAACTATTAAAATCGCAATAATCTGAGCTGACAAGGCAATGTAATTATTGTTATTGTGGAATATTAAGACGCAATAGTCCTTATTCTATCTGTGTTGTAAAGGCTCCCAAAAGTCATCCTTGGCTAAGAGCGGGGATTGCGAGTGCCTGGGCGGCTCAGCCAATCTATTGGAACTGGGACGAGTCGCAGTGAAATTAGTCAAATGCGCAATAGCAAGCATTCAATGCTTATCCGCTTGGCGGCGTCAGGCAGCTAAGCAGAATAATTTAGCTCTCACTTTAATTCATTAACGGATCTGAACGATCCAGGTCATAATATATGTACATTAATTGTTCCTTTTATGTTCCGCAGTTAATTGGTTTAAGATCTGTGCGATGCACCCAGGCAGGTCGGAGGTACCAGGTACCCTACTGCAACCTTTATAAATATTTATTTAGTTAATTTAGAATGTTTTTCAAGAACGGCTCGATAACTATTCTGTTTCAGCTATACAGGTAGTGAAGGTCATGTAGAGTCCGAATCCAAGAGCCCGCGCAACGAGGTTGAGAAACATACCTTGTTTGACTGTATTTTGAAAATGCCCACATATGTTCATTACTGTAGTTTTTTCAAATTTAGATTTTTTCAAAAACAGCTCGATAACTTTTCTGTTTCAACTATACATATACTGGAGGTCATGTAGAGTCCGAATTCCGGACTACTATCCGAAAAGCAAACATATGTTCATTAATTTAGATTTTTTCACTTTTAGATTTTTTTTCCGGAACGGCTCAAAAACGTTTCTTTGTTTTAACTGCATAATTAGTGCAGGTCATGTAGAACCAGAATCCAAGAGCACGGGCTACGAGGTTAAGAAACAGATTTTTGACCATTGTTTGAAAATACTAATATATGTATGTATCGGCAGCATCCAGTTAGTCGTCAAATGTTTGTGTTTTATTGAAGTTTTAAGTATTATTTCTAGTTAGATTGCTATTGCTAATGTGATTCTGTTCTTTCGCTAGTTTCTGTTTCCTCCATACATTCGTAGTAGAAGGTTCTGATTTTTATAGCTTCTTCCCAAAAATTACATAGTGTTTCTATTTCATCCTGGCTGCTGTAGATCTTGATGATTGATATTAGGTAATTATCCTTTGTAGGGTTAGACTTCACTAATTTTGTTAGAAATATGTTTCTTAGTGAACTGTAGTGAGGTCATAGACATGTTATATGATACATATCTTCCTTTTCCTTTCCACATATGTAGCAGTGATTATTTTATTTTCTCCATTTTATTCCCTTGAGAGTTACTGCTGCTCCCTGGACTACGATTCAAGGTAGGCCAAGTCTTAAGCTTTGAACAAGTTTAGTTCTGTTCCACTGTAGATTCATCGAGTAAAATTCAGCTCTGTTTGTATGTGTTTTAAATACTTTAAATTGTAACAGCGTTGTGTTGTTCTGCATTATCTTAACATCAATTTTTATACAGAATAACGTATATTTTTCAATAATAATGTTACCGTTTTTTTGAATATAGTCTGCAATGATTTTAGTGAATTCCTCTAACATTCCTGTTTCCTTGAACAAACTTTTTATTTGGGCTATCCAGTTATATCTATTATCGGAGTTTACATGCTTCATCATTTCCAAGTAGTAGTTTTTTATTAGGGTGCTGTCTTCCTTGTATAGAATATTGAACTGTAAGAATCTCAGCGCTGCTTTCAATAGCATGTATTTTATATTAGTTGCTCCGGTTTCCAACCTTAATACGTATGCTGGTGTTAAGCTTGAGCTATTGGTAAGTTTTCTGAAAGAGTTAGTTTGAAACATTTTATAGTCAGCTGCGTACATGATTACAGATTGAACAAGCGATTGAAACAGCCTCAAATGTATTTTTATGTCTGTGATCTTGGATTTGTAGAACAGTTCAAACAATTTAGTTTGCGCTGTACGGCCCTTCTGAAAGAGATTGTTTTTGGCATCGATAAAAATTCCGCTTGATGTAAAAATTACTCCTAAATATGTATAACTATTTACAATTTCAAGCTCCTTATTTTCCCATTTTAGTTTGAGATCTTTGCGTAGTTTGCCCCCTCTTCGGAAAACAACAACTTTATTTTTGTTGAGACTAACCGCTAGAGAATTATTTTAAAAAAAGTTACAGTGTATTCATCTGTCATTACAGGTTGAGGGCATTATTTGCCATTAGTACAATGTCTTCTGCATAAAGTAAAATAATTATCTCGGCCGTAAACATTTTTGTAACATTAATACCGCTTTCAGTCAGTATTTTAACAATGCTGTCAATGTATACGGTAAATAGTGTTGGCGATAGCGTCTCTCCTCGGAGGACTCCCGTAAGAAACTGAATTGGATCCGTAAATCCTTCATTGCATCTTAGTTTTAGCGAGTGCATAGAGTTATCTAATTTTGTTGATTAAGTATTGATTAGCGAAATGAGACATTAATTTTTGGGTGAACAGTCGTCACCTTTCTTTTATATGGGTGCTGTTTTAATTTCGGACCAGTATTCTGGGAATTTTTTTCAAGTGCATCATTCAGTAGTTTTAGTAGATATTGGTATGTGCGTTCATCCAAATTCTTCCAGATTTCATTGGGAATTCCGTCAGTTCATTTTGCCTTGCAAGCCGTTTTACTGCCTGTGCCAGCTTAGTATTATATATTAGCTTGTCCAACAAGTACGGATCCAAACACAATTCATTGAGTGGCGTTATTAGTGAAATCGCCTCTTGGTTTTTCAAAAACGTTTCGAAAATGCAATTCCCAATTCTCCTTTTCTATGCTGTTTGCTGTGTATGAATATTTTTGTCTCTAAATGTACTAACTGCATTCCAGAAGTCGGTAGAATCTTTTGATGTCAATATTTGCTGCTGAATTCCTTCATAGAATAATTTCCTTTTGTTATTGCACAGGTTTCTGTATTCCTTGTTTAGTAATAGTAATAACTAATGTAATAGACTCAAAATATAAACAATTCGAAAACAAGGGGCTGCGCCTCTTGTTTTTCAGCTTCTAACTAGCCTCTTGCAGACCCTCAGGCCTACGGCTGTCACTAATTCCGCGCAGTACTGTCATCTTACAGACCCAAGGTCTACGGCGCATGCCACTCATTACGCTCAGTACTGGTACTTAACAAATCCTAGACCTTTGGCGCCGATCACTCAATTCGCGCAGTACTGGCCTCGTACTGACCCTAAGAAAACGCTGCGTGTCCATTCTGCAGTACTAACCTCTTACAGATCCTAGGGCTTCGGCTCGTGTCAGTTAATCTTTGAAGTACTTGCTTGTAACAGGTCCTAAGCCTACGGCGCATGCAACTCATTCCACACAGTACAGCCCTCTTTCAGACCCTAAGCCTACGGCGCATGTGGCTTATTCTGCGCAGTACGGGCCTCTTTCAGACCTTAGACATACGGCGCATGTCGCGCTTTTCGCGCAGTACCGGGCTCTTAATGACTGTAGTCCTTCCGTAGTCCAGGGCGTGGCCAGCTCCTAATTTCAATGAAAAATGAAGTCAATTTCCCCCCTGGGGTATTGTAGTAAGGAGGCATACGCTGATAGGGCCTATTAATTTCAAGCTGCGTATATACAGTATTGTTAAATTGTAAACGCAAATGGTATGCTGATACACGATTAAACCTTATTTGAGACCCCACATTCTTTAATCTACTCGTCAAGAGCTTTCGAACCATATGTTGCATCAATATCATAAACATTCCATTTTTCATTTTTTAAGTTTAACGGTGCCACACCGGCATCTCCAACCAAAGTGGTTATTGCACAAAATATCGCGGAGCAGTTACTTATTAATACGAATATGACATAAGCCAGACATGTGTGTATGATTCCATTTTAATTTTTTTCAAAAAAACACAAAATGTGGATTTTGACTATAAAGATGCCCACATACTGGCGTACAAGCAGGCGTGCTTGGGTGAGCGGTTAGGACTGCAGACTGGAATGGAAATTTCCAGCCTCAGCTCCAAAGCTTC
>JAQFZC010006622.1:0-12278 GCA_034695205.1 Dicyrtoma fusca
CTGCGGAAACGACTTTTAATACTGAAATGTACGAAGACAAAAAATTAGGCATTTTTAAAACGTGTGCTACACGACAGCGCAGTGTAACGTCTTATGATTTTAATGGTAAGGAAAAACTTACTGGAAATTACGATATACTGTGTCCTAAAGACACAGACTAACACAAAGTACTGTGGCGATTGGCAGAAGCTCACCAACTCATAATAGGTGAACTTCCCATATGTACCTTATAATAAAGAATTATGGGGGCATGCAAAAGTTACGTCCATCATTTATTTGCAACTATGCAAACATCAACCTTTTTGAAAACTAAAACTCGAACTTTTGCAATTTTGCGTACAGAATAATACTCAGTTTAATGCAGGTAGCCAAATGTAGTACTCTCATGTTAGTACATACATATACATACTTGTGCGTATATCATTAAATTTCACGAATTATTTACTTCCGCGTACACAATCATACTCACAATCAGCATGACGAGGTTACAGAAGCGTGGTGACAGTAGTCGTAACAAAATAGTCTTATGCTAGTGCATGCTTATACATAAGTTGCGCATATCTCAAAAATAACTTTAACGCACTTTTCAATTTTCCGTACATATTCTTACTCAATATAATCCGGTCCGCCAAGTGTGTGGTTAAAAATAGTAAAAAAGACGTCTCATGTTAGTACACGCCTATATAAACTGCGTATATCTTAACAGATTAATGTCACAAATGTTTCACTTTTGTGTACATAATCAAACTCAGTATGACACGGGTAGCCCAGTTTAGAAGTGATAAACGTAAAAAACTAGTCCGATGTTAGTAACCGCTTATACATACTTTGCGCATACCTAAAAGGTAAATTTCACGAATTGTTCATTTTTTATTTCATGTTTATGCTGTCTTCTTAGTACATGAGTATACATACTAAGCTCATATCTTAAAGTTGAATTTAACATTTGTTTTACTTTTCATCACATAACTATATTTAGCAAGTCACAGATGAACACTAAACAGAAGAAAACCGTGAACACGTGGCCTCAAAGTTCATTTGTATACATACTTTGCGCATATCTAAAAGTTAGATTTAGCAAATATGTTACTTTTGCGTAAATATACTTAGTACGACACGGCTAACCAAGTCTTCACTTAAAAATCGTAAAAACTTTGTGCTGTAAGTACATGAATATACAAAATTTGCGTATATCTGAAACAAAATTTATGACTTTATCACCTTTGCTCCAATAAAGATATCTAGTATGACGCCGCAACGCATCAATTCGCAGAAAATCGTAATCAGTTGTATTACTAGTACACAAGTATACACATTTGGCGCATATCCTAAAATCGAATTTATTATAATTCTTACTTTTATTCACATAACTATATTTAATAAGACAAAGTAGCACAGTAAAGGGGAGAAAACTGTAAAACTTAGCCTGTACTTTTATTCAGATACATACTATGCGCATATCTAAGCTTTAGGCTTAGCGAATATGTTACTTTTGCGTACATTAATATACTTAGTACGACACGGCTAGCCAAGTTATCACTTAAAAATCGTAAAACCTTTGTGCTGTGAGTACATATCTACACAAAATTTGCGTATATCTGAACGTTAAAATTTACGTCTTTATCACCTTTGCTCCAATAACTATAACTTGTATGATCCAGCAGCGCATTGTTTACCAGAAAATCGTAATACGTAGTCTCTTCTTAGTACATGAGTATACATATTTGACGCATATCTTAAAGTTGAATGTAACATATTTCTCACTTTTTATCACATAACTATATTTAGTAAGTCAAAGATGAACACTAAAAAGAAGAAAATTGTTAAAACGTAGCCTCTAAGTTCATTTGTATACATACTTTGCAAATATCTAAAAGTTGTATTTAGCAAATATGTTACTTTTGCGACAATAAATATACTTAGTACGACACGGCTAGCCAAGCCTTAAATTGAAAGTCGAAAAAACTTTGTGCTGTTAGTTCATGCCTATACAAAATTTGCGGATATCTGAAAGGTAAAATTTATGACTTTATCACCTTTGCTCCAATAACAATATCTAGTATGACGCCGCCGCGGATCAATTAGCAGAAAATCGTAATCAGTTGTATTATTAGTACACAAGTATTCATATTTGGCGCATATCCTAAAGTTGAATTTAATATATTCCCTACTTTTTATCACATAACTTTACTTAGTAAGTCAAATAAGAACAAAAACAAGAACACCGTGAAAACGTGGTTTCTACGTTCATTTGTATACATACTTTGCGCATATCTAAAAGTTAGACTTAGCAAATATGTTACTTTTGCGTACATAAATATACATAGTACGAAATAACTAGCCAAGTCTTCACTTTAAAATCGTAAAAACTTTGTGCTGTAAGTACATGTCTATACAAAATTTGCGTATATCTGAAAAGTAAAATTTACGACTTTATTACATTTGCTCTAATTATTGTACCTAGTATGACGCAGCAGCGCAACAATTAGGAGAAAATCGTAATCAGTAGACTTACTAGTACATGACAGAACGTATTTGGCGCTGTACTTTTATTCAGATACACAGCTTTAGCAACGTTAGATTTAGCGAATATGTAACTTTTGCGACAATAAATATACTCAGTACGACACGGCTAGTCAAGTTTACACTTAAAAATCGTAAAAACCTTGTTCTGTAAGTACGTCTATACGAAATCGTCCAAAAGGTTTGGTTTGTTAGTGTAGGCGCATGTATACTTAGCTATTTAAATGTTATTTTTTACGAAATATTTGCTTTCGCGTACAGCCGTAGTAAGTTTATTAAAGATTAGTGCAGTTAGAAATGGGGAAAAAGTAGTTTTATGTTAAAACATGCTCATACATTCTTTGCGTATATCTGAAAGTTAAATTTTTTAAATGTTTACTTTTGCGTACACAATTATGCTCAGTATGAAACAGTTAGGTAAGTAGGCAGTAAGAAATCGTTAAATAGTTGTTTGGTTGTAGTACATGCATATACGTACTTTGCTTATATCTGAAAGTTTGTTTTTACAAATTAAAGGTTGAAGTCGGATATAGTTTATCAAGATATTTGATCGTACTACATGAAAGTATACAATTTGCGGTAAACAAAAATTGTCATTGATTAAAGTAACAGAAAAATTTATACATGTGTTTGCCATGCAGTCATGAGTGTATCACATGTTATTTATCATTTGTGATACCCTTGTGGTTGCAGGTTTAACATGTGGTTTAAACTGGATGGTTAGTAAGCAATAAAATATTCCTAAAGGTTATAACGTAAGCAATGCAGTTACTAGCAATATGTTTCTTGCTTTAAAGAATCTATTCAATATCTGCTGTTTGTATGGTGAATCCTTGAGTTAATTTGAATGGTTATCTAAGAGAGTGTACATGATTATTACTAAAGCACCCTACAGCAAATAATAAACTGTTCTTGTTAGAACTAGTTAACATCACTTTTAAAACTTCGGCCAACAGGAATGTATATAATAGCAATAAAGCTGAATATGGTAACAGTCTCTAAGAAATATTTCTGAAATAAACATGGATAGGTTTTATCTCTGTGCTTTATTTTTACTTCTAACAATTTCTCGAGTACAACTTATTCCGACTCCACGAAACTTCCATGGTAAATGTGAAATACGAATCAACGAGATTTTTCTAAGCTCAGCAAGACAAAGCTACACGGAAATATCTAAAATATGTAAAATAGGAAAGGAATTCGACTCTAACACGCGGTTAACAGGCTTCGCGCTTATTGTAATTGAAACAAGAGGCAACGAGTTGTACTGTGCACATGCAGTAAAGTTGAATGAGAAACTGCTGGACGAAACTCTTGGTAATGTTGTTAATTTTTAAGTTAAAAATCATATATTTAACTATTTTGTCTAAAGTAAATCCTATTGGTTAAAATTTATAGATCCAACTGTGACACCAGTTTCTTCTTCTATTCAAAATGCAGGTAATATGTTGTTTGCCTTTTGACCTGTTGCTCAGTTAAGCTTCATCTTTAATTTTAAAGATTTTGAGCAGCTTATTTTAATGCGTAGTTGAGCGTGGGGCATCTCGGGCTTTACACACAAATAGAGGAATGGACGTTTTACATAGTCGAGCAAGAATTCCTTCATTTATGCAACAGCCGAGCACACAAGGAAACATGGGCGTGGTGGAACGCGAAAAAAGGGAAACGTCAAACTATAAACTTCAGACAAATTCAAAATTATTTTATGTTATCGATACTCCTGGTTTAGTTCTCTTTAATAATGGAATAGCGGTAGTGGCATTGCTTAAATTAGATTATATACAAATGAAACGACAATTACCATGCCGTGTGAATTCAAAAATAGAGAAGTCAGACTTGGATTTAATTAAACTATACACTCATGACCAGCTTATTTTGCAGGCTTCAATAGGGGTTGATAAAGCTGAACTAGTGCAGGATATTATACCCCAAGGAGTATCCCTGGAAGAAATTCAGCTACACTTGTATCATATGGCAGGACAGCAACTTGTTAGTTTTAGTAAATGCGATAACGTTATTACTAGCACACAGGCTTCCAGGTTTAAAATAGCTCCTCTTACAAAGCGTCTTCCAAATATGTGTGACACAAACTTAAATTTTATTAACAATCCAAGCTTTCATTTTCCTTATAAATTCAAAGGCAGTGCATTTGAAGTTCAAAGTCAGAAACTTATATTAAATTTAGTAAAGTCACTGCCGTATTTTACGCAGGATCCTGAGTTTATTAAAAAACGACCAAAAGCGCAGGCAGCTGGATTGTTAAACATAGGAGAAACTAGTATAAGGATAATTGAAAAAAGATTAAAAAACGACAAGTTATATAAACCAGGAGTGAAACGTAAAATTACTTCTAAAATTCAAAAGGATATGATGAAACCCGAAAATAAAGGTAATATTTAATTTTTATTTAATGTTGTGTTTAAACTAACTAATATTAAAATTAATAGAACTGCTTTACAAAACGGTAACTTCATTCTACGGGAAAAACATTATTCCCACCCTTCCACTGATATACGAAGAATTTTTGCGGCAAATACGAACTCAGTCTCTTAAAGAATTAGAAGCCCAAAAAGCGAACGGAAGTAACGCAAGCACTGATGACATATTTACATGCAGTCAACAGACATTTTCAAAAATTTTGAAAGCTGAAGGGTACAAATACGGAAGACTAAACAATCGTGATAGTGTCTTATTTGACCCTAAGCGAATTGCTTGGAGACGTAGGTATTTGCGGCGTTTACGAGAAAATCGAGAAACTAAAGAGCGGGAGCTGGTTTTTCTGGATGAAACATGGTATTTCTAGTTTAAGATTATAACTAATAAGGTACATAGTTGCTAATTTATATATAAAACTTGCCTATTTTAAATATAGGCATGACCCACATAGCCGACTCAAATGTGGTTGGAAAAAGTGCAAACCTACAATGCTGGAAAGAAAAGAATTAGCTCCTGCTAAAAGCAAAATCTCAAGAGGTGGCAGGCTTATCATCCTTGCTGCTGGTAATTAACTGCCTTGAATTATACTGTATGCGTTATGCAATGCTACATATATATGACGTATCTACTTCTTCAGGGGGGAAATTTGGATTTGTCAAAGAGTCTATTTTTGTTAAAAAAGTCTCAAAAACGGAGAGTGCAGGAGATTATCACCAGAATATAGACCAAACGGGATTTCAAAATTGGTTTATCGATTTAATGAAGCACTGGGATAAGATAAGCAACAAGAAAATGTTAATTATCATGGATAATGCTCCATACCGTTAGTAAAAGCTTAAATATTTTAATACGCAATAATCATTAACGAGTCATAATACTAGTAATTTTAATTTATCTGCAGATACGTCTCACAGCGCACCTATATCGTCTGCTAGGAAAGCCGAAATTATAACATGGCTGAAAACTCAAAAAGAAGAAGGGTTTGATGTTCCTAATGGCTATGAAACAATGCTACTAATTGAGCTAAAACAAGTAGTTAAAAAATTAAAAGAAGAAACCCCTAGATTCAAAATAGACGACATGGCTAGAAATGCCGGTCACGAAATATTGCGTTTGCCACCATATAATTGTGAACTCAATCCAATAGGTTTGGAAAAAATATTTTTGTTTACTGATACTTTAAGGGTACAGTGCAGCATTTAAATCTGCTAAATTTTCTTCTTCTTTCTTCTCTACTAGAGTTTGTATGGAAAGATATTAAGCACCAGCTGTTGAGGGAAAACCGTGAACAGGATATTAATCTTCAATTAATTAGAGCAAAAAGTGCAATGTTGGCCTACACTTCTGAGCAGTGGACGCGTCATGTGGAACATATTGAAAGGTAGAATTTAAAATGTTTTCCTGATTACAGTACTGTGTTTAATCCTCTTTCGCTTACAAAACATTTTAACAGATTAGAAGACTCGTATTGGGATGGAGACCAGGTCTTTGATAATGCCGTGGGTCAGTCTCCAGAAATTCAGGTACACTCAATTTCACAACAGGTGAAGACGTTCACGTCCGGTCATAAATTAGGTGTTATTTAATGTGACTTTTAGTATTTTAACTTCATGCTTTAGAACAGTATCACCAGTTAAATTGTTATGTAATTATTAAACAGGCTGAATTAGATAACTTAGCTGAAACACAAAATGATGAAGCTGAGGAGTGTAACTTAGATATTGATGGGGATGAGGAACTTGAAGAAAGTGAAACAGAAGCAGACAACGAACAATCAACAAATGCCCCTGTAGTTGAATCAGATGTAATTTAAACACATTCAAATCATGCAGTGGATGCAAACTAAAAAATTATACAATGCATATTGTAATTCATCAACAAGTTATTTTATAATATATAATAATATTAGGGGTAACACAATTAATCATTTTGAATTGAATTTCATTTATATAGTTTATTAATAAGTTGAAAACATTACGAACTTAAGTAGCTTGCTAATTATTTAAACGAAGCAATAAACTTAACATGTATTTATATGTAGCCCAGATTTTAATGCACCGACTACTGCTGTAATATACTTATTATACCAAACGTTAAATAGATAGTTTTGACGTTACCTAATTAAGCTTGCGTGTTTTATACCGTGCATTACATATTTTAATCTTTACAAAAAGCAAGCATTGGATGACGATTACAATAATAAACTACGTATTTTATAATTTAGTTGGCACATTATTACTCTAATTAAAAGATTAACAGTAGAAATAGTGCATTTCATATTAAGATAACTAATGTATTGAATAATGAAAGCTAGAATAACATATTTTGATTTTAAATGTAAACAATAAGTTGAATGCAACGTATTTTTATGTAAGTGAATACATACGTCGATGTACATACTACTGAAGTACGTTTGAATTTACTCACTACTGAAAACAAAATAATCAAACTAACAAATACAAGTACAGTATATTTGTTAATTTATAAATTGCACAATAATTCACTGTACATTATGTGCTGCAATTTTACGTCATTATTCGATCAACAATACATTCATCCTTTGGATTTCCGTTAATACAGTGACAAGTAAGAACTTGGCTAAACTGACTGTATGAATTATAAATGTCATTCTGAAGAGTTGGACACAAATCGGTAGTATTATCTAGTTGTCCTCCTTCATATCTCTCTACGTACATTACATTGCCAGTGACAAGATTTGAATCTTTTGGACACGACTTAATTCGGTGGGACAAAATGTCGCAATCCACAATTACTTTTAACCCTTCCTGATTAAGAAGCCATTTTGTAATCTTGTTGTATGCTACAATGTTTCCCCTTTTCCAAGATTCCCTTATAAAAAAAAACATAATTTCTGCCTGAACATGTTTTAACACCATATGGTGAGTTGAGAACTGCTTCTCTAGGTATTGGACACCGTGAGATTTAAAGATAATGAAGTCCGTAATTTTCTCTAGAACTGGGTCAAAATGAGTTAAATTTAACTTAACTACCTTTGGAGCGAGAGCGTTATTACTGTATTCAACCTTCAATGAATCGAAACGTGTCTGAACTTCTTCAGTGTAATTAGCACGGGCATCATGTACAAGTATTGCAGATTTTATCATTAAAATGGAATAAAATCTTTTGTACTGAAAACATAAGTCATCAATATCGTTTACTGATTCATCCGGCAAAATAAAAGAATAAGAACGCATCTTTTTTTGAAGCGAGACTAGTTTTTGTAACATCAAATCGTAATCACTAATCAATTGAAGAAGTTCAGATTCTACCAGTTCAAGTTGCAGCGACTTTCTATTTTTTTTATTTAATTTAGTTCGAATTGGCTTTTTTTGATACTGCATTTGAAATAACTCAAGTTCGTCTAAACTAATTAACTCATAATACTGCGGACTTCCTTTTCCTCCGTTAGACATTTTAATCAAATTAGGAAGATCTGTTAGCATTACCTGAACTTGGTCAACTGTCTGCGGTATACTTGGTAAATCGATATCAGCATAAACTTTAACTTCAAACTCTTCCATCATTTTTGACGATGAGTCTGATTTTTGAACCCCCGTTGATGCTGAAACGGAGTTGGCCAGATTTCTTAATGTAAATTCAAACTCCGCAGAAAGCGATGAAGAAGATGATTTTTTTGACAAATCATGTTTAAAAGACACAATAGTATTAGACCCCCATTTGATTCCTGTAAATAAATAATAATTACTTTAATTGAGATTGGAGTATGCAATGTACCACACTTGTATACAACTACATTAGCAAGGCCGCTGTACAATTAATATATATAATCTCAGTACACTATTAGTTTATTGAATTTCTTAACAGTAATAAAAATTATTAGATTAACAGTCGCATTATAATAATATGAATACGTAACATGTTTGCTTACCCAAGACCATGTGTGTGGCACCAATAGATCTTGGTGCTTCTAAGGACAGGGCTGAAAGTACTGATTTTTGCTGAATGTTAAGAGCTTCATCGACTGTCATTTTTCTATAGCGCAAAACTCCATAAGTACTCTCTGATTCTAGTTTTTCTTCTGTGGCAAACGCTGCCGCCCCCGAAACATCGACATTTCCAAACATAAGTGAAAGTTTAGTACTTATGTCGACTCCAATGACATTGAGTTGGTCTTCAAGACTTCGAATAATTTTGTATTCACACCGCAAGTCACCAGTCTGAACGTAGTGGAACGAATTATTCCCTTGAAGTTTATTTAGGGCTGATACAGATATGAACGAGTGTTCATGCTCATTATACAAAAATCCTATGTCAGAGTATCGCCCTAGGCTCGGTACCGTTACTGTTGCCTCAACAACACGAAGCAGTGTGAACACGCAGATAAAAATCCACATATTGCTTGCCCCTCCAGCCAGGGATGGTTTCTAATTGCTTAAAAATAACACAAAATCGTTAATATTTACTCGGAAGTCACGTTATGCTTATTTTACCTCTAAACTAATACCTAAATTTGGTGTCAAGGTATGAGTAAAAATTCGAAAAAATTGCAATCCATAAATATTTAAAAGTTAAAAATCTAACTTCAATTCTGTTACTCACCAAATTTAGTATTAATCTGTTAGCGTGTTTAATTTCGGTAAAGTTTTTCTAATAATAGCGTAGGTATGTGGAAAAATTTAAGTATTGAATAGGATTGTCAATTAAGCAGAAGAAATAGTAAATGAATAATTTAGAGTTAACAAATAAGACTAGAAGCTTTATTTCTTGAAACGTGCTTTTTATTAGTGAGACAGAATAACAAGTACACATGCGTCTGCCTTCTTCCACTGAGTTGGTCTCTGAAGGAGTACACTGAAGTAATAATCAAAAATTGTAAAAGCAGACGGAGCGTGTAAACAGTGGTTGATGGTACAGGTTAGTACCTATGTGTTTTTGATTCACTGTCTGCTACATTTAACTAATTTGTGAACATTCACGAACTTAATTTCACACGCCTAGATTACATTTTCAGTTACGTCTCAGATTCCAAGATTGTTCCATTTACTGTAAGCAATTATCTATTATACCCGCGTATAAACTAATTTGCATTGTATCAATTCGTATGCTACGTAGCATACACAGGGGTGAAACAGATTGTGAAGGAGCTAGCTAAGTTGCAAGAAGTCAAAAAAGAAGCAAAACAACTGGCCTTTAATAAAATACTGAACAAGTGTAGTAATAATTATTGTAATTCAATTTACTATATTGCACATTGAAATTAGATTTAGACAGCAACCACACGTGCCTGTTCTAAATATTTTCACTATAATTTAATAATTTTGGTTGGGTCGTTTTGCTTCTCCTGTTTCAGTAGTAGTACACAATGCTTTTGTATTTTATAGTCCTAATTTCCGGTGTCAGGTAATACACTAGTAACTTGTTTTGGGTTTTTGAAAAATGTTTAATAATAATATATCAAGTGCACGTACACATTTAGGGCTGTGTATTTATAAAGTCATAGGTTTGGATTGGGAGGGTGTTTGATCGATTATGAAGCCGAATTCCCTATATTAAATGTACATACGGAACAATTTGATATGGGGGACAAGGTTAAATTTTTTTGGGATTTTAGCTTGACATTAAAAGTGCATAGCCCCTATGGGGTTTATTTGGGGACGTATAGGTACTTTACACACCTGCATTTCTGCCTTGGCCATCTGATCCAGAAAAGTTCTTGACTACCCGAAATGCCTTTCTGATAAAGTAGCTGCCTTTTGCTTGAAGCTTCTTCCTTTCCCACGAATACACACCGTAACCAGCTGACAGCACTGAAAAAATAAAATTAAAATAAAGTAGCGCACGTTAACTCATTTAACATATTTACTTTAATATTTTGTGACTATTTTTGCTTTTGTAAAAATTTTCTTGGTCCTTGATCAACTGCACATACATATTCATAAATTATTTAGGTACGTATAGGTACTTCACACACCTGCATTTCTGCCTTGGCCATCTGATCCAGAAAAGTTCTCGACTAGCCGAAATGCCTCTCTGATGAAGTGGCTGCCTTTTCCTTGAAACTTCTTCCTTTCCCACGAATACACACCGTAACCAGCTGACAGCACTGAAAAAAATAAAATTAAAATAAATAAACGTGTGTTAGATCATCAAACTTCGTTTTTTTGTGACTAAACATCATCAAAAAGGGAATTTGCAGAACAAAATTTAGCAAAATCGTCGGCTAGTATTCAGGAGGAAGAGCGATAAAATTTAACACGGAAGCCTATGCTTCCTTATAGCACCCCAAAACCCAGCCTAACTGTGACTTGAACCCGCGCTCTTCCTCCTAATACTCGCAGTACCTACCAACTAAGCTACTGTGGCCAACTGTTAGGAATGAAATGCTTAACTGCACTTATCCCGGTCTCAAATTTACTATTTGGAATCAATTTGATTTGAAAATTTTGAGTTCTTGCATTATGATACAATTTTAGAAAGAATAATTAAGTTAATCATACCTTGGAGAAGAATTGGTTGTGTTTTCCATCGTTGTTTTCGTAAAATATTTGATATAACTGAACTCGGGTTTCGGATTATTCTGCTTACCCTTTTCCCTTACTAATATTTCGTATATTAGTGTGCTACGATTTATACAGCACACTTAAAACAATTACACACAACGTCAAACATATTTGGAAACTATATTAACTAGATGTAAACGAGGCCCGTAGTTTAATTGTGATTTATTATTGTTAAGAGTCTTACGTGGCCTAATCTTACTGAAAAATGTAATTTCGCACTGCCCATGTAAAGTAAAAGTCTTCCTTGAAGACTGTTCATGGAAAGGTTCTACTTTACTATTCTATGCAGTGTGTTCTGTAGTGTGTTTCTTAGCCACCCACCGCGAACAAATACTCTTATTGTCGAATAGGTGACGCTAGTAGTGTTGGTTAGTACTAATGTCCTAATAAAATTTAAATATTTTAAAATTTTCTATTTATTAGATGAGACATGTCTGTCCAAAACGCATTTTATTTTAATTGCATTTAAAAAATTGGGATTGAGCGTGAATTGAAGTTTTACAGTATATAGGTATGTATGTATTATATATAATCATTAATTATAATAATAATTAGTAATCAATCATTACAATCATAAATAATTTGCAATTTGCAAATAATTTGCAATTTTTTGCAAACGTTATTTTAGCATGTCCCCAAACCATATGTACGGTATAGGAAGTTCATGCGCAGCGAGGGCGCAAAAACAGTTCGTACTAACAGTATCTCAAACACATTTTAAAATAAGGTGGCATTACCCCGGCACTCCGTCTACAGCAAATCGAAGACATGTTTTGG
>JAQFZC010006623.1:0-12276 GCA_034695205.1 Dicyrtoma fusca
TGATTTTGCTGTAAATCCAGCTTTTGTAAATCTTCGACAGACCACGTATCATACCGAGTAAGCTAGAATTCACATATATAATGTTAACATATATAGATGTTTCTTAATATAAAATCAAAATATAATTAATTAATTTCATCGATTAATACGAAATTATTAGTAAGTACTTTTACAAACAGCTGAAAGCTTTTGTCATCTGGGAGCGAAATTCTCTCTCTGTCCCTCACAACTGTGACGTCCTGTTTTGTTTTCAATTCACTTTTAGAAGCAGTAGAAGCCGCGTGCGGAATTTTTTTCACAGCCTTCACTTTGGATTCTTGTGGGCTAGTGACGTCGTACAAGTCGGGATTAGATTTTGGTTCACTTTGAACTTTTTTCTGCACAGGCTTCTCCATTAGTCCACACTGGTACATTTTTAAAATGTTCAAAAATTATTAATTTTATAAGAGGGTTGAATTTTAAATAAAACAGTGTGTTGAAGATAGAAGTTGCAATGAACTTTAATTTTCTGTTGCTCTAGACTAAAATGTAAATGTGATTAGTCGAACTCAATGAAGCCAGAATTGGAATGCAACTAAAGCCACGAGCTGAGCCACACTTACTGTAAGCTGCCTGCCTAGCATTTACTTGAAGGCCAAGATTTTAAACGCATAGGGGCTGAACAAAAATGACGCCTATTTTTACAAGTTCGAGACCACTAATCTCTTAAGTTTTTATTTTGTAATTTATTTTTAGCATCAGATTAAATGGCGGATTAAAAACCTCTCCTGCTCAAAGATGTCATTTATGCAGAGCCCTAAACTTTATCAACATGGAATAATAAAACGGTTAAGATTATTGATTTGTGCTGACGTACTCAATTACTCGTTTTGAGTCATCACTAAATATTTACTGTGGTTGAAAGATGATATGTTACAGCCGCAGTTAATCGCTATCTATTCGAACACATCCAACTCATAGTACAACACACGGCATAACTTAAATTATCAACGGATTTATTTTGATCATTTAGACTTTGACAAACTGTAACTTGAACACTACAGCTATATCGTTTAGTGTGTCGTCAACTTGCATTGCATAACAATTATTTCCTGGCCATGACACGTAATTGGTTTTGACACACGGCGACTATTTATGACTAAAAGTTTTACTGCACTGCGAAGATCCTACGAGCGATACAGAACGTCTCAACGCAAAACAGTATTATATTTCCATTACGACTTTTGTTGCGGTGTTTGATTTTTATTTGAATGCTTACGTGATTAGGTACATTTTTTGGCTTGGACGTAAATGTGACTTGCAAACGTATCTAATGCTGACGCAATAATACTTATTAATTATTACAAATTATTTATTAATAACCTTCTAGCAAACTTAGACAATACGTTGTAGTCGTACATATAACTGGGTAATCACAGTGTTAATCGAATTTGAACTAAAACAATATATGAACCATGCAAATCTACAATTTGACTCTTACTTGCGTTATAAAATAAAATAATTGCTGCAAGTGCTTAGTGCAGTACTTGCAGCTTACTATCTATTTTTAAATTATTTCTGGACTCTCATGCAAGGGCATCAGATATTTTTGAAAAATCTCTATTATTAAAATAGAATAAGAATAATCCAAAGCAAAGCGAATGTTAGCCTCCACTTGCGTGCCAATGATGTTATTTTCTCAACATTGTAATTTAGCCCATCTAATCTGCTCCCAGAATGAAAAAGTAGATACAAAATATTAAGTGCTCACGACTACAATTTATAATCTAACCCTACGAACCAAATTCAATTTTGCAGTAATTATTTGAAAACCTCCATACTCCGTGACAATAAAGGAGCCACTCAACTATGCACATCTAGGGGGCAAAAGGAGCAAATAGATTAGTTGTAAAATTCTAATGCTTGGGTTTCGTGGACTTTATTTTACAAACGTAATATTAAAATTACAGAAAAATAATAATTTTGGACGTTAGTAAAGCAATTCAGACCACTTTGGTGGAGAATAAACCGCGTTGGGCAAAACAAATTAAAGATATAAAATTTAAAAGTTACTTTATGTCAAACTGCATGAGAAATTTTTTGTATGGAATTTCGTTTACGATTCTTAAAATGTGAATCGCTTGTGAGGGAAGACAACAAGAAATAAACGGATCCCATTCCAGTAGCGGAGGTGCCAAAGGGTCAGTCGAAGGCGTTTCGGTAACGTCTGTTCAAATCCCAGAGTTAGAGTTCAAAACATTCCGAAGTGAGTTTGATGGCTCATTATAATGATTAAATGTAAAAAATCAACTTTTGTACAAAAATAATATTTGTTTGAAAACCAATTTTTTTTCTTTCTTCAGATTTTGATAACTGTCCTCCTTTTGGTACATTTCAAAATTGCATGTGAATTTGCATTTGATATGACGCTCGCTAAAACATGCTTTTGAAATTATGTTTTCCCTCATAAACAACAAAAAAATTGAGAGAGTGAAGTGAGCGTTGAGCGTCTGGTTCAACGTAGCAGTAGGTTTCCGTTCATATGCTTTATAATAGCTTTCGCTTCCCAACTTTGTTACTTACAACTTTACGGAATTTACTCACTTTGAAGATCTGAACCCCTTATATGATATAGCAGAATATCAGTTAGCAGAAAAACAGAAAATCAATATTTTAAGGTGATTGGGTCTCAAGATATGACAATTACTAAATTTACTAAAAGACAGGACAATCTTTCTCGCTTCTACTGTTGGTTTAAGAGCTTTATTATTATTGTGTGTTCTCTATTCTGAATATAATTCTTAATTCCAATTATATTAACACAAGTTTTCCTTAGCAACTATTACTTTTATTTTCTATACAAGGAGGTTGCATTTCAAGGTGAATGCAGTTTTATCCAGGATTTCTTATATTGTTGTGTTTGTGTGATGCACTGGGTAGTTGCATCAGTGGTGCATTTAGATGTTCTTGATTTGTTCCTGTTATGTTCCACTTTAAATCATATTTCAAATACTAGTTTTTAATTCATAGTGATCAAGGTGTGTACTGATTTTAGTGGGAAATAATGAAAGTATTTTGGCCTCTAGAAATGACATCGTGTTCCCCTCAACAGTCGAATAAATACTTGAGAATCTTAAGCATTGTGTCGACAGATTTGGGCTTATTCATTTCCGAATTGCTGAACTGCTCAATATTTCCGGTTATTTCATTGTTGCGGTATGATTCTAATTGCTTCAAAAAATAAAAGTTATTATAATTTATTAAAATTTTAATAATCCTGTTGGGTTCTCAATCAACGAGTGATTTCGCGGACCTGCTATTATACTAGTGGAACGAAAGTGATATCATCAAGTTCCAAGGAGTTCAAAAGTGAGCGACGTACTAAGTTATTTTGTTACAACTCTATGATGTCTCACCCGATGTAATATCTTATATACGTATAATATGTAGTGTAGTTTAAGGTATATAAAAACTCACAAATAATTATTCTCTTATTTACCTTTAACCCTTTATAATAGTCGTTACGTGCTAAGTAATTTCGTTACAAGTTTATAGGATTCCAACGTATGTAATATATTAGGTACTCATATTATACAGTATTACCTCAGGTATCTGAAAACATTTACATTATTATTCTACGTTGACTATGTCTAAATATATTGCCAATTCAAGTTTGTATGTTTTCAGCATGTAATATAATTATCACTATTTCGCATTCCTTCTCAAAGTTTTAATTACCCTTTTTGAATCATCACTAAGTATTTACTGTAATTGATAGATCACTAAAGCAGTCGTAGTTTATTGCTATCTATTCCAACTTTCCAACACATTCACGTGATAGTACGACACACGGGATAAATAAAATTATCAACTGATTTATTACGATCATTTAGACACCGACAAACTGTAACTTGAACACTGCAGCTATTTCGTTTAGTGTGCCGTCAACTTGTATTGCATGATAAATATTTCTTGGCTGATCGACAAAGCTTTGATGACACGTAATTCTTTTAACAAACTGCTAATATTAGTTTCACTGCACTGCAAAGCTCCTACGAGCGATAGAGAAAGTCTAAACAGAAAACAGTATTATATTTTGAATGCGACTTTTGTTGCGGTGTTTGCTTTTTATTTTAATGTACATTTTCTGGATGAGACTTAAATAGCAGTTGCACATGTATCTAATGCTGACACAATAAGATTAATTAATTATTACAATTATTTATTAACCTTCTATCAAACTTAGGCCATAAGTTGTAATCGTACATATTACTGGTTAATCACAACATTCCACGATTTTGAACTGAAACAAAATGCGTACTAATTTTCATGATAAACAGCCCAGCCATGCGATAGAAATGTTATTAACATCGTAAGGAGCCGTGCATAAGTTACGCTTATGCATTTCATATAGAATCTCACTCGGTTCTTTATTAGCTCAAACAGAGACTGAAGCCCATTTCGTTTGCAAAGGTCATTTTTGCGGAGTCCCTCAATATTAGGTGGATTAAAGCACTACGGTTTACCAGATTTATAAATAAGTGCTTTCTTGTCAAACGAACTTTAGGCATAAAATATTTTGATAGCAGTAGATTTCCGTTCCTATGCTTTATAATAGCTTTTGCTTCCCAACTTCGTTACCTACAACTTTACGGTATTTACTCACCTTAATGAACTTAAGCCCATATATGATGTAGCAGAATGTTAGCTATCAGAAAAACGGAGAGTCAACATTCTATGTTGATTGGATCTCAACATATGACTTACTTTTGTTATGTTTAATGTATGATTTTATTATGTAAATAAACGTGGACGACAGCAAAGACTGGACAATCTTTTCCGCTTCTGCTGTTGCTTTTATTTTCTATACAAGCAGATTGCATTACAAGTTGAATGCAGTTTTATCCAGGATTTTCTTCATTGTTGTTTTTGTGTGATGCACTGGGTATTTCCATCAGTGGTGCATTCAGATGTTCTTGATTTGACTCTGTTATGTTTCACTTTGGATCATATCTTGAATACTAGTTTTTTGGTCATAGTGATCAAGGTGTGTGCTGATTTTAGTGAGACAATAGGAAAGAGACTTTACTTTTGCCTCCAGAAATTACCTCGTGTTACCCTTAAGTAATAAACAAATGTGTAATAAATACGTGAACATTTTAAGCATTGTGTAAGCAGATTTGTGTTTATTCATTTGGGCTTTTTCCGGAATGTTCAATACGTCCGGTTGTTCTTTTGTTGCATTATAATTTTAATTGGTTCAAAAAATATTGGTTATTTTAATTTATTTTTAATTTTAAAAGTTGTTCCAACTGTTATTAGTAATTTGTTCGAATATTTAATAATCTCATTTGAAAAATAATAAATTGGTCACGTTTTATCAGCCAAAATCCCCCAGAATTTCTAAAGTGGACTTATTCAAGTGTCTTATTACCAATTACTAATGCTTTGCCTAATTTGAAATTACAGCATTTATGCCACAAAGTAATATGAAAATCGATTGAATTATTACGCCTTTGTATAATTTGGTGTTTTATTGTAATGTGCGACACTTCTTTAAGCATCAGTGAGCTGCTTCAGAGTGTTTCAAATAAGATTTCAGATAGCTGGTTGCTATCGAAACGCAATTTAATTGTAATGCTTTCCTCTTCTAGTATAGTCCATCCAACCTGTCCACCTAGAATAGAATATGTGTTCGGCCCCTAAAAAATTTAACAAAATATGAAATAACTGCGAAGGCAATACAGAGTTCACTGAAGTAATTTAAAGGAGAATGAATGTAGAATGCCATTAAGGACCTAACAAATATTACGTCAGTGTCCAAAGAAAGGGATCGGTTATAATATATTTCGTTTGAAAGAATGGGTTCCTCATGGTAATTTTACTTATATGTATATAAATAAAGAAAAAACGATTTTGAGAGTTACCTTGAGAGAGTAACAAATATCACCAAACCGAGTTGGTCCCACAGTAATGGGTTGATCGAAAAGGAAATAAAACGTTTGACCTTTGAGGGCGAAAATACGTTTCGTAATTGTTCCATCCGTGAAGGATACACAAGACCAACCTATCGCCACTGTGACATCGTAGAATCCATCTGCGTCAATGGGTCCAGCAAAGCCAAGTCCAACCAAATCCATTCTTTGTTCTGGATAAAATCTAATTTAACACAATGTGAACGGCACTCATAAGAACACCAAAGTATTTAGTGATGTTTTATGAATAATAACAATTAAATTACCCGTGTTGATGCACACTTCCGTCACAAACAAAAGGAGTTTGGGCTTCAATTTTTCTAGATTCATTTAAAAGCGAAAGGGTGAAGCAGCCGGGCGGTTTTGCAGTCGGCGTTCCCTTTAGTTGCACAGACGGCGACGGTTTTACATCAGAAGTCTGCTTAGCTTTATTGGCAATAGGTGCTTGTCCTTCTTGAGGCTGCAATTCTGCAGAGTTTGAAACCTCTTTTGCTGGCAAAACTAAATTTCGTCTGTTTGCATTAAATCCAAGGCTTTGCTCATCAACACGTCGTCTGCAATAATTAGCACACACAATAAAATCATCCAAAATTACTAAATCTTGAAGTTTAATTACGTGTAATTGCTCTAATCAAGAGACCTTTTGCTATCGCCCGATCCAACGTATTTATAAATTCTAAAGGCTTCTTCTGCAGTCAGCAGCTCTTTCAGTTCCATTGCATTTGTGAAGTCAACATTTGACATTGTTGGGAAGCGAATTTCGATCAAACAGTCACGAAGGAAGTGGCGAAGGTTTTCAATCGATTCTTCCATCTTCTTTTCCTTGCATTTCGATTCTGCCCATCTTTTTGTTTTGAAAAAAGCATAAGAAACTAATGCTCTGACACTCCTTTTTGTCTTTACTATAGAATATTAACTGTCAACTTAATTAATTTCAAATGATTTTATTTGGTTACTTCACAGCACATTTAAAGACTTCAGTCTCCTCCAAAGGAAGGTCATTGCTGGCCAGAACTTCCTTCAGATTGTGTTGGGACAGTTTTAGGAAGTCATCAGTGTCCTTGAACTCAGCAAACGACCTTCAACGAAAGTAAATATTTTCGTAAAAATCAAATAAATATTAAATATACAATTATTACTAAAAAATTCTACGTTTGTTAACCAACAGGATGAATTCAGTCGTGAGCTCTTGCAAGCTTTTTACTGCCGTTTGCATTTCATAGCGTCGACAAATGGAGAGCAAACCCAGAAGTTGATTTGGCGGAAAATTCAGTTTTCGTAAAACTTCTACAGACCACGTGTCCAAAGAAGTTAACTAGAATTCAAATTTTAATGAGAATATACAAAAGTACTTCTAATATTGTCAAATCAAACATTAGTAAAATTGTGTTCTTCACACCTTGACAAACAGCTGAAAGCTTTCGCCGTCATATTCTGGTAGCAGAATTCCCTCTCCGTCCTTCACAACTGCCTTTTCCCATTTTGTTTTGAATTCATTTTTAAAAACAGGTGAAGCCGCCATCAGAATTATTTTTAAAGCCTGGACTTTTGTTTTTTGTGGGCCGACGGAGAAGGTGACGTCATACAAGTCGGGATCTACTTCCATTGCACTTTGAATTCTTTCTAGCAAAGACTTGTCCACTTCGTCACATTGGGCCATTTTTGGTGGATTTTAAAACCTTGAATTGAAAATTTTATAATAAACGTATTATATTGTAGTTGAAACGGTATTTTTATGGTTTTAGCAGCTTTAGTTTTGTGTTGATTATTGCAAGTCATAGAATTACGAAATGAAATGAGATCACAACCACGAATAGCGTAAAGGCAGCTGGACGTGCTACTTGCAGATGTGCAGCACCGAAGAATTCAAATGAATAATTGATAAGATAAATAAAACAAACTGCAAAGAGTGTCAAGTGTTTTGTTGTTGTTTGACCTACATTTTATTTCAAAGCCTTAGTAATTACGTGTTTTTATGGTTTGGACGTGAGCAGCAGCTGCACTGGTAATGCAGACAAGGGGTCATTCATTAATTACATGAACAATTATTAAAAATATTTTGTTACAGTGTGTGACTAGCTAATCAATTAAAGTAATGCATTTAAACTGCGTCCTTTACAACGGTCACTTTGTATATTTTCTGTGTGATGTGTGACACTTGCAAATAGTAACGAACTGCAGCAGAATCACTTAAATAAGATTTCGGATAATTGGTTGCTTTCAAAAACAAATTCAAATTCATTGCTACCCTCCAGAAGTGTTATTCATCCATGTTATCCACCTTCAACAGAAGACGTGTTCGGCCCCTAAAACATTTAACAAAACATAAAATAACTTCCAAAGCAATACAAAGGCAACTGAATTAAGTAATTTATTAGAGAAGAAAAGAATCAACGGAATTCAGCTGGAGGTGTTTGGTTGAAAGAAAGACACCTTTTGTAATTTATTTTGCTTGAAAGCGTGCGCTTGTCAAGTTAGTTTCAAATATTTAGAATTACAGACAAAAATGGGTTTGAAAGTTACCCTAAGAGAGTAATAGACGCAACCAAGTTGAACTGCTTCCATAGTAATTGGATTTTTGAAAATAAAATAAAAAGTTAAGCCTTTAAGGGCAAAAAATTGTTTCTTGATTATTCCACTCGTAAAGGATTGGCTATTATAACTGATCTCCAAGTTGACATCGTAGAACTCATCTGCGTCAATAGGTCCAGCAAAGCCAAGTCCAACCACTGCGAATCTTTATTTGAACCAAAATCTAATTATCTTGGGGGTGCTAACACCCCAAGGGGGGGGGGTGCTAATTGATACTATTTTAAGATTTTTTAAAAACTCCCGCATACCTAGCAATGCTAAAAAAAATCTCATGGGGGGTGCTTGAGGCCCTTTGCACCCCCCTTGGATCCGCCCCTCGTCCTTTTTAACGTATTTGTAAATTTTCAATGCCTTTACTGTTATTTTTTGTGGGCCGACGGAGAAGGTGACGTCACACAAGTTGAGATCTGCTTCTAATTCACATCGAATTTATTCCAATAAAGTCATCCACTACGTCGCACTGGTTCATTTTTGGAGGATTCAAAAAGAAGCAATTTTATAAAGCGTTGAACTTTTAATGAAACTATCACTTAAAGTTACTTTAATTTGTAGTACTAAAGACTAACGTTTCATGTGATAAATAAAACTCCATGAAAGAAGACCTTCATTTCTTCCAATGGAAGGTCGTCGCTTGCAAGAACTTCCTTCAGATTGGATTGCGATAGTTTAAGGACGCCGGCAGTGTCCTTGAACTAGGCAAGTGACCTTCAACAAAAGTATACAGTTTATTACAAATCAAGTAAAATTGAAAATATACTTTTTATTGAAACATTCCACATTTTTAACCTACTGGATAATCGCAGCCGAAAGTTTTTCTAAACTGCTTACTGCCGTTTGTATTTCATAGCGTCGGCAAATGGAGAGCAAATTCAGAAGTTGATTTGGTTTCAAATTCAGTTTTTGCAGAACTTCGACAGACCAAGTATCCAACGAAGTTAACTAAAATTAATATCTAACTTTTATTGTTATAAAATCAAAAGCTATTAAAGTAATTTGACAAATTAATTGGTACTTATTTTTAATTACTTTTACAAACAGCTGGAAGCTTTTGCCGTCGAATTCTGGGAGTGGAATTCCCTCTCCGTACCTCACAACTGCATTGTTCCATTTTGTTTTGAATTCATTTTTAAAAACTGGAGAAGCCGCCGTCAGAATTATTTTCAAAGCCTTGACTTTTGTTTTTTGTGGGCCGACGGAGAAGGTGACGTCATACAAGTCGGGATCTGCTTCCAGTTCACTTTGAATTCTTTCCAGCAAAGACTTCTCCACTATATCGGGCTGGTCCATTTTTATGGGATTCTAAAACTTTAATCTGAAAAAATTGCAATATTGAGTAATATACGTACACTTTTAGATTAAAACGGGATTTTTATTCTAGCTTTGGCAGCTTCAATTTGAGTTTGATTAATGCACCTCAATGCAATGCAGTGAAGCTCGAAATCAAATGAGATCACAGCCACCCACAAATAACCTCAGCGCAGCTGGCCGTGCTACATGCAGAGTTGCAGCACCAAAGAACTACATAGAATTAAAAGTTGATAACTGAAACAAATTGCTAATAGCATCAGTTCTCAAGTGTTTTGTTGTTGTTTCACTTACATTTTATTTCAAAGCTAAATAATTACGCGTCCGTTTGGCTTGGACGTAAACGTCAGCTGCACTGGTAGTGCTGACAAGAGATCAGTGAATGATTACATGCAAAATTATTAAAAAGCATTTCGTGTGAGTAGACAATTAATATATGCGTTTTGCACACGCAGTACAAATTCGGGCTTTGCTTCCGTAGCATACAAATTGCATGGCATCATCAGTTTGTTAGATCATCTGATAAAGAAAGTGCTTGACAGTTCACCTGATAGATCAATCGTCTTTTCTCTAAATTGATCTTTAGCTCAACTCTCCACTGAATTAAAAAATAAAGTAAAACTATTTTTAAGTGTCATAATTATTTAGTTTTATAAAAATAACTAATTAGAATAGTAAAAGCAAATATGGTGAATTTTGTTGCACGTCATATTTGACGAAAACTTACAGATCAACTCATCATCTGATTGACGCAACTGCTTTGCATTTTCCATAAAGCTGTGCATTTTTTGTGATCAATAAAGATATATCTCTTGATTTGGCTGATGCCAAACGGTTGTAAAGTTAGTCAATTACAAAACAATTCTTTATTATTTATATTTAAGTTATATTCTTTAATGGCGACCTGGAGCTACTGACTTAATTTCATTTCCCTATGGAATATTAATTAATCTATACACTGCTCTTCCTCCGTTTACAAATGGCAAATACCATCTATGTATATATTATAATATTAGCAATCATCGATTAATTTGTTGTTTTATTTTAATGTGGCACACTTTTAAACGCCAGTAAGCTGCGTCAGAGTCTGTTAAATAATATTTCAGATAATTGGTTGCTTCTAAAAAACCATTCAAATCGATTGCTTTCCTCAAACAGTGTTACAAGTTTACCATGTCCACCTACGATAGAAGATGTGTTCGGCCCCTGAAACAATAAACAAAACATGAAACAACTACACAGGCAATACAGGGGTCACCGAAGTAATTTAATATAATGGAATTCAGAATGTCATTCAAGTATGTAAGAAATAATAAATTAATGTCTAAAGAAAGGCGTCTTTTCTTATTTATTTGGCTAGGAAATATGCGCTTGTCAAAGTAATTGTAACCATTTATGATTAAAGACAAAACGGTTTTAAAAGGTACCTTTAGAGAATAATCGATTTTAACCCATTGATTTGCTTCCAGAGTAATTAGTTAATCGAAAAGGAAATAAAACCTTTGGCCTTTAAGGGCAAAAATACTCTTCTTAATTGTTCCACCCGTCAAGGATTCACCACACCAACGTTTTTTCTCGACTGTGACATCGCAGAATGCATCTTCGTCAATGGGTCCAACAAAGCCAAGTCCAACCACAGCCACTCTTCCTTTTGAATTAAATCTAGTTAACACAATGGAAACGGCGCTCATAAGAACATCAAAAAATTTAGCGATGTTTTAAAACTAATAATAATTAAATTACACGTGTTGGTGTAGACTTGCGTCACAAACTAAAGGAGTTTCGGACTCAATTTTGCGAGATTGACTCAAAAGCGAGATCGTTGAACAACCAAGAGGCTTTGCAGTCGGCGTTCCCTTTGGTTGCACAGAAGGCGACGGTTTCGCCTCAAACGGATTTGCTGCTTCCTGTGCGTAAGAGGTCGGTCGTGGTTGAGGCCGCGATTCTGCAGAGCTTGGCCCTTGTTTTACTTGCAAAACTACATTTCGTCTTTTGGCATTAAATGCAAGGCTTTGCGCATCAATGCGTCGTCTGCAATAATTCCAGCACACAATAAAATAATCCAAAATCACCAAAGAACATTGGAATTTAATTATGTGTAATTAATCTAATCAATAGACCTTTTGCTATCGCCCGATCCAACGTATTTGTAAATTTGTAACGTTTCTTCTGCAGTCAGCAGCTCCTTTAGTTCCATTGCATTTGTGAAGTCAACATTCGACATTGTTGGGAAGCGAATTTCGAACAAACAGCCACCAAGGACGAGGCGAAGGTTGTTCACTGATACGTCGATTTTCTTCTCCTTGCACTTCCACTCTGCCCACCTTTTGATTATTTTTATTATAGAAATGCATTTTATTGAATAAACATATAACTACGATTTGACTAAAGTTACTGTAAAAATGAAATCAAAATGAATTTATTT
>JAQFZC010006624.1:0-12275 GCA_034695205.1 Dicyrtoma fusca
AAGGCTTGATTTTCCCAATTTTTCCGTATTTTAGCCTTATTTTTTTTAACACACAGCTCAGAGTCAAAGTCCTTTGATCTCTCAACTGTACAGATTGCATTGGTCCAACCATAACGAAGAAAGGGAAATATTATTCATCCAAAAAAAGTTTGGAAAATCCAGTTTTCCAGAGCTGCCAAATAACGGGGAAATCCAGTTTTTATACAGCTGTGTCCAAACTAATATTGTTCATTCAGAATAACTATTGTACGTTGCAATACCCACCAAGGCTGGCCAAAATTTTTACTAGTCTAGTCTAGTCATTTATTTTTTAAGCATCCGCTATGTAGTCTAGTCTAGTCTAGTCACGCCGTATTCCCGACCTAAATAGTCTAGTCTAGGCTAGACAACACAAAAACATACCCTAGTCTAGTCTAGTCACTCAGTTGCCTATCCCTTGACATGGGGAAAATAACAGCTAGTCTAGTCTAGTCTAGTCATTTTGCTCGAAGGATCTTGCTAGTCTAGTCTAGTCACGATTTTTTCGACCATTGGCTAGTCTAGTCTAGTTTAGTCAAACCGGCCAAAAAAGCCGAATAGTCTAGTCTAGTCGCTAGTCCGCTAGTCTAGTCCGACTAGACTAGGCCAGCCTTGATACCCACATACCAATGTACCTAGGTAGTTATATTGAAAGTAAATACGTGAAAAAAAAGCTCACGGTAGCGTTTTAATTTGAATGATAACCCTTAAATTATACTGCATTTTAAATTGCATAATAAAGTATGACGATTAAGTACGAATGAGAGCATGAGTGGACGATCAATTTTTTAAATGCAAAGTGGTGCGGAGGCAAACCGTTAAGATGAAAACCGAAAAAAAATGCAATGCTTCCCAGTACCCAGTGTTTAAAACGCGCAAGTAGAACGTGTTAGTCCTACACTTCAAAATTAATGTATTGCATGATTCATGCAAATACAAATTCAAATTTTCCGTTTTTTAAAAACTGTAAATTAATCAAAGTTTTCCATTACTTAAAGACTTTTGGATATTTGAAAAAAAAGTAAAAGCAAAAGATTTCGAATGCATAGAATCATCGTCGAAAAAAAAAGAAAACACTCATTATTCTCTCATTCGTACTTAATCCTCATACTTTATTAAGCAATTTAAAATGCAGTATAATTTAAGTGTTATCATTCAAATTGAAACACTACCGTGAGCTTATTTCTCTCGTAGTTACTTTCAATAACTACATATTATGTGGGTATTGCAACGTACAAGTTATTCAGCAGGTATGTATAGTTTGTTTGTATTTAATGTAGTGAGAACATTTACAATCGATGGCATCGCCAACCTATTTCACTTCAGTAAAATCTATTACTCAGTAAAGTTAGTTTATAAATAGGAATGATTTATTTATTCATTAAGTAGAATAACAGCAAGTTTTGTAATTAAACAACTAAAATAAAATTCTTAAAGTCATCCATAACGATAAATTATACCTCAGTATAAGGCATACTACTACATACTACAAAATCTCGTGCAGTGTCAAATTATTTTTGAATCAAAAACCTCGCCATTAAATCAGCTGCTACTCGGTGGCGTTGAGTTGAACTAAAAGGTTCTATCTATCTTTGCAGTATCCAGCAAGCCAGCCAACTTGCATGTAACAGAAGGTACTGCAGCAATTTCCTATACTCCCATCAGCCTGGCAGAGATTTCCGTTTGCAATGCAGTCCTGAATAGAAAAATAAGTGTAAGTATATATTATTTGAAAGCAATTTTATTATTGTATTATTAGTTTTATTTATGACATGAACACAGGTAGAAAAGTATTTGCAACTTACCCCAAGAACAGCGCTGAACTGCCCAACGAGGGTCAGAACGACAAGGCAGAGGAAAATAGTTGACAGTAATTTGGTCATCTTTGCTTAGGACAGGAAACGAGAAATGCTCCTCAAAAGTAAAATGAATTTGAAATTATTCTGAAAGACTGGTTGATACTTCGAGCAAGTGTGAGCTGTGTCTGAATTTCCAACAACCAGCCGGCTCGTATTTATACGAAATTTTGAACTGTGGGAGGGCAGATTTTCTATTCATTCGTATGTGCCCAGAAATAAGCCTCCGTTTAGCTATAGTCGACAAAAGTTTATAGAAAACTGGATATTTATATTGAAGTTTGGAATGCTGCGGGGACGATGGCCCCTTTCTAATTTTTACTGCAAATACTGTCCTGATTTCAACAGGGTTCTTACTTACTAGTAGTTAGACGAAGGATTTCCATGACCGTAACTTAATACCCCTTTAAACGGATTTAACATGGAAAATCCCACACGAAAATAATTTTTGAATTATGATGTGCGTTTTTACATTCCAAAATTTGACAAAATGACGCCTATCTTTAAAATGGCAGCAATAATGTCACTCACAAGGGAAGATTCTGCGCTGGTAATCGCGTTTTCAGTAAATTTTGCCTAAAACCATTTAGGTAAGCAACTCCTAAGGACTTCGTAATGTATAATATGCTGATTGCAAAATGCGCGCCGCGCCGGCCGCGCTCAGAATATCCCGCTCAATTTTCAAAAATGTACTCGAAAATCGAAAACTGAAATTTCTTATGCAATTTAACATGCAATTTTTCGAGCGAAACGTGGTCCCTCCCCCCTGTGGTAAATTTGCATTTTTCAAGTATTATTAACACAATGGTAAATCAAAGGGTGCGCATCTATTTACTAGTACAATTAATTCTTCCACCAAACTACATTTTACACATTATAAAGGGCAAATCACTTATTTTAACATTATTAAAAGTGCACAACACGGGTTTGTAAATTTTTAGGGATTGCAAAACGTGGTTTAACACAATTCAAAAAAGTGAAAAACGTGATTGTACGCATTTAAAAAATCCCAAAATGTGATTTCACGCATTTAAGAAAATGGAAAAACACAACTTTGCACATTTTAAAAAAGTGTAACACTCAATTTTACATATTTCAAAAAAGCGTAACACTCAATTTTACACATTTCAAAAAAGCGTAAAACCTGATTTTACACCATCAAAATGTTCGAAACCACGTTTTGCACTACCAAAAATTTAACAACACCACGCTTTGAACATTGAACCCGCGTACTGTTAGAGACCCGCGTATTATTGGAGACCCGAGCATTATTCCATTCAGGCCCTCGGACCCCCGCGTACAATTAGACTAATTACTACTAATTAGAGACCCGCGTATTAATAGAGAGCGGCGTAGTAAAAGAGGATTCACGGTAGTTTCAATTTGGAGTAGCTACGTATTACAAAAACTACGGCCCGATTCGAACATTGAACTGTCACTGTAAGGCGTGTAAGGGGTACACCGAGACAACCGTACTCGTTGTAAAAAACGAATTTTTTAAATTATCTATTTCCGACTGCGTAAAAATCTTTCTTGCCCTTTTAAAAAAAATGCGAATTTCACTAAAAGCTTTTTTTTACCGTCTGCAAACCACAACTTTTGCTCCCTCAAAATATGTAAAATATCCTTTTCATTTCATGCATACCATGATTTATGTACAATATTTCCCGAACCTAGTTTAACTTCTATTGCAAGCCACATCAGTGGTCAAGATACAAATTGACGCAAATCCTTTATTGCTTAAGTGCCTAGCGGCGTGGAGGCAAAACTTTAATTTTCAAAAGGACACAGGATTTAACCTTTCCGAAACTGTAATACATTTAGTTTTAACATCTATTTGAAAGTGGACATTTCTAGTTTTGCGCAGTTTGAAAACGTTATAATTAAACTAATTTTTGACCTTTTTAAAATCGCGAGTTACTAGTTTTTACCAATTTTAGAATGCTAATTTGCAGTTTTGAAGTTTTTAAAAATGTTAGTTTTTACTTGTTTTTACCCCTTTTGAAAACGTTAATTTCCCGTTTTGACTTTGTTGAAAATATCAATTACTAGTTTTTGCCCTTTTGGAAAATGTTAATTTCCAGTTTTGACTTTTTTTGAAAAAGGACCGATTTCTAGTATTGACCCTTTTGAAAAAGTTGGTTTGTAGAATAGCACTTTTAGAAAGTATTTTTTCCGTGGTTTCCCAGTTTCGAATAGGTTAAGAGCTGCTTTTATTTGACAAGTACCGTATAAGCTCTAATAGTGCTGGGGTCTCTATTAGTACACGGGTCTCCTTTTGTACACAGGGGTTGAAGGACTGTATTTGGATAGTACACGGGGTGCACTATTAGAGCTTATACGGTATTTACATAAACAATTTCAAAAAACCCTTAAAATTGAAAAATATACATTGTTGGTTACCTACTCCAGTTGGTTATTTACGCCAACGCAACAGCCAGCTCAAGTTTCATAAAAAGCAGACGATTTATATTCAACTTTCCAAAGTTGGCCGGATTCCCCTTTCTAAATTACATTGCAAGTAACCATAGAAACCACAGTCCTTTGAGCTCGCAAGACCAACATTTGAATTGCTATGCATTCCAACGTTAAAGTCAAAACCAGTGCTGCCCTAGTCTAGTCTGACTTGACTAGATGACTATGACTTGACTAGACTTTTCAGCTTTTTTTGGCCGCTTGACTTGACTAGACTAGACTAGCTGACTCTTTCAAAACTTGTGACTAGACTAGCAAGAGGCGCAGAAAAAAATGACTAGACTAGACTAGACTATAGCCACGATTTTCCCCATGTTAAGGGATAGCTGACTAGTTGGCTAGACTAGACTTGACTAGGTTAAATTTTGTGTTGACTAGACTAGACTAGACTAGTCAGGCCTTGAAAACAGTTTGACTTGACTAGACTAGCGAAAATTTTAGGCAGCACTGGTAAAATTGTAAATTGTGATTATGAATAGATTCGAATGGTCGATGTTTTGCATGTGTTTCAAAAGTGCAAAAATAAATTTTAGACTGCTAATTTGATTTTGTTTGTTAGTTTTAGTCATTTGTCAGGAAAGTTCACCCAGTGGATATTCTAAAGCTCGGGGTAATTGTATAAATAAATAAAATATGAATTTAATACTAATTTATGAGAAGTGGTTTGTGATTTTGTAGTTTCAAAGCAAAAATACAAGCAGACAAACGAAAAGGCTAAATCCCTTAGCAAGCTTTGATTATGTATTTGAAATTCTTAATAATATTGCGAAACCTAAAAATATCTAAGTACTTTTCTAGAATTACGATTGGAAATCTCATACGAAAATTATTTTTGTATAAAGGCATGTATTTGCTTGTACAAAATTAGCACACGTAACCAAAATCCCGCGTATTTGTTTAAAATGAAGGACTTACATTAAACCTTTTCTAAACTACTAAAAGCGAAAACTTACATTTTTTAAAACATTTTACCTCAATTTCTACTTCAAAGCATGCGAAATTGTAATTTGCACTTTGTCAAATTCACGCAAAACCTCTTTTTTAAAACACGTTTCTGCAAAGGATGTAAAATTCCGCTTTTCTTTCTTGTTTAAGAGGAAAATGGTGCGAAAGCAAAATGGTAAGATGCAAAATGACGCACCTAGTTTTACGAAAACAGAAAAATTTGTGAAGAAATAATTATGTAGGTGTTTTGCAACGTACACGTTATTCAGGTATGTAGTTTGTTTGTATTTAGTGGCGTCGCCAAATTATTTCTCTTTATTACTTACTTTTATCAATTACTCAGTAAAGTTAGTTTATAAATAGAATACCTTTATTTATTCATTTAGAGGAACAACTTTTGTAATTGAACAACTAAAATAAAATTCTTAAAATCATCATTAACCCTAAAGTACATCACAGTATAAGGCATACAAGGCTACTACAAAATGTCGTGCTGTGTCAAATTATGAATCAAAAACCTCGCCATTAAATCAGCTGCTAATCCGTGGTCCGTGGCGTTGAGTTGAACTAAAAGGTTCTATTTGCAGTAGCCAGCAACCCAGCCCACTTGTTTGTAACAGAAGCCACTGCAGCAATTTCCTTGACTTCCGTCTGGCTGGCAGCCATTTCCGTTTGCAATGCAATCCTAAAATAGAAAAATAAGTGTAAGTATTATTTGAAAGTAATTATTTATTGTATTATTAGTTTTAGGTATGACTTTTATGATAAGGCTGGATTTTCCCAATTTTTCCGTATTTTAGCCGTGTTTTTTTAACACACAGCTCAGAGTCAAAGTCTTTTGAACTCTCAACTCAACAGATTGCATTGGTACAATACCAACGAAGAATGGGAAAAACGTCCTTTGAAAGTTGGGAAAATCCAGTTTTCCAGAGCCGCCAAATAGCGGGGAAATCCAGTTTTTATACAGCTGTATCCAAACTAATATGGTTTATTTCAGAGCATGTAAGAAACAAAAGATATTTTGAAGTCCACAGTTAAAAATTTTATATAAAAATGAGCCAAATGATTGTACAACTTCAGACACAGCTCACACTTGCTCAGAGTATCAACCAGTTTTGGAGAATAATTTCAAAGTCGTTTCACTTTCGAGGACCATTTCTCGTTTCCTGCAATCAGCAAAGATGGCCAATTTATTTTCAACTCTTTTCCTCTGCATCGTCGTTCTGGCTCTCGTTGGGCAGTTCAGTGCTGTTCTTGGGGTAAGTTGCCCGCACTTTTCTACTTGTGTACAAGTCATAACTGAAACTGAGAATAAAATTATAATAATAAATTGTTTAGTAAAAAATAATAACACCGCTTATTTTTGTATTCAGGACTGCATTGCGAACGGAAACGGCTGCCAGCCTGATGGGAGTCAAGGAAATTGCTGCAGTGGAAACTGCTACAAGGAATCTGGCTGGGTGGCTGGGTACTGCAAGTAGAGCTTCGTAGTTCAAACAACCGCCACCAGATGGGAGCTGATTGACTAGCGGGGTTTTTGATTCTGAATACATAATTAGACACAGCATGAGATTCTGCAATAACTAAATTCACAAATACTTAATGAGCGTACTGATGACTTTGAGGGATGGATTTTTTTAATGTTCAAATACAAAATTATTTATTGGTCTTATGGAGTAAATACGACAATATTATTTATTGGCCATTTCATTAAATAATTGATAAATAAATTGTTTAAAAGAAATGACTGAACCGTGATATTTATTTTAAATAACAAATGTAGTAGCAATACTGTTGGAAATGCAAACGGAATACATAACTAAAATACTAACTACAATATATATACTTACTTTTTTTTTGTAAATTAGTTTTAGGGCCGAAATTGTGAACATAAAAATATTCTTATAAGTGGTCGTTAACTTATAAGCACTTTTCATATTAGTGTAAACCTTCCCCACTCTTCAAAACCACAGATGTGACTTGTTAGTAAGTTTGTTGGCAAAACATTTCAAGCACACAGGAAAAATGGAACTTGAGCACTCGCTATTTTTGTAGCATACCAAAATGCTTGCCTGATATTTTTTTATTGTTGACACAGTTTTAATAGTAATTGTTCTCAAAAAACTGTGTAAAGGATATTGTATGGAATACAATACTAGTCAACCAGTAGCCCTTAGCAAGGGGAAAATCGAGGCTAGTCTAGTCTAGTCTAGTCATTTTGCTAGAAGCCTCTTGCTAGTCTAGTCTAGTCATTTTGCTAGAAGCCTCTTGCTAGTCTAGTTAGTCTAGTCACGATTTTTTCAACCCTTGGAAAGTCTAGTCTAGTCTAGTCACAATTTTTTCAACCCTTGAAAAGTCTAGTCTAGTCTAGTCACGATTTTTTCAACCCTTGGAAAGTCTAGTCTAGTCTAGTCAAACCGGTCAAAAAAGCTGATTAGTCTAGTCTAGTCGCTAGTCCGCTAGTCTAGTCCGACTAAAGTAGGCCAGCCTTGACTTTCCCACGGTGTAGCTTTGACAAAAATTCAAATATAACCTCTATGGGTTTGAAAAGCGGCAAAAGGGAGTTTTATTTGTTCTAGAATAGTGCAATAGGAATCAATGTACTGTACGTTGGAACAATGCTGGCCAAAATATCTACTAGTCTAGTCTAGTCTAGTCATTTATTTTTTAAGCATTTGCTAGTCCAGTCACGCCGTTTTCCCGACCTAAATAGTCTAGTCTAGTCTAGTCTACACAAAAACATATCCTAGTCTAGTCTAGTCTAGTCAGTCAGTTGCCTATCCCTTAACATGGGGAAAATCATGGCTAGTCTAGTCTAGTCTAGTCATTTTTCTCGAAGTATCTTGCTAGTCTAGTCTAGTCACGATTTTTTCGACCGTTGGCTAGTCTAGTCTAGTCTAGTCAAATCTGCAAAAAATGCTAAATAGTTTAGTCTAGTCGCTAGTCCCCTAGTCTAGTCCGACTAGACTAGGCCAGCCTTGCGTTGGAACCTGTTGGGGCCTTGGGGCAACGGGCCGGTTTAAAGTGCGCCTTCCCAATTCAAATACTTCTACCTTGATTGAACCTTGATCCGTAATTACGGACTATAAAAGTTCAATGTGATAGTTCGCTGATTCGCTGACGGATACGGAAGAAAATTATTTGACGAATGGTTTGGTCCGTCATACAGACGAAAAGTTTCTTCCGTAGCATACGGAAGGTTTCAATACTTTCAATGTGATAGATCCTTTACATAGTTTAACGTCCGATACCTTTACCACAAATAATCCTTGTATAAATCATGCGCTCCCAACGCTATGTAAGTAATACTGCATAATTTGCGAGACAAAATCGGAAGCTGTTGGCCGCAGTTAAGGAACTTACATAAATAACGCCTGCAATGAGAGGAGGAGATGGCAAGCAGCGGAAGCTCCAATATAAGACAACGTCAACCAATGTAGCAACAAAGGGGACTATAAACGTAACTCCTGGATGCTCCGCCCCACAGAAAAGCGAGGCTGGCTCACGCCGTCACTAAAGACTGGTTCTAAAATTCCCTCTCCTGTCTCCTCAATCTATCTCAGGGCCTATTTTAAGCAAAGTTAACTGCGTGCCAAATGGAAGAGAAGGGCAATTTTGAGCTCAAAGAGGCAATTTTGGGTTCGAAAAGGGCAATTTTATAGCGGTATTTTTAAAAATATGCTCAAAAAAGGGGCAAATTACTGGGTGCCAATTTAAAGGCTGCATGCCAAAATACAAGGGCTGCGTGCCATTCTGGCACCCACGTAACATGTTAAAATAGGCCCTGACTATCTCATCAGTGCAGTCTCACTCTCACTGAATCCTGCTTTGAAAAGCAGAACGACGAAGTCAAGTTTAATAATATTAACAGTCAAGTTATTCGAATTTTACATTTGAAATGTCCAGTCAACAGTCAACAACTTAATGACTGTTACTATTAAAATTAACTAGACTTGGTGTTTCCGGTTTTTACATAATTCATAATAAAGTTGGAACGTGTAAAATATCAAACTGCACAAGAAGTTTAGTGCTATTTGACTCGACTCGGTTGTCCGGCCTCAATAATTCAGTTCTGTTCTAGTTGTAAGTACAGTTACCAATACTGACAATTTTAAAATATCGACGAAACCGATATCGAAGACTAAAATACCGAAAGATACCGAGACCGATACCGCTACCACTTTTTGTAATACAAATTCTTTGTTTAATTACGATGGAAATTAATATTAATTACTAATTTAATACTCTGGGACTCTGGGGGCACCCGTATGTTCAGCTAATTATTGTATTTCTATATATCTACAGGGCACAATTATTGCACAATACGTTTCATTTCGCTCATTTTCTTCCGACTTCCGACACACTGCAACGGCAGTCGTACTTACCTATAATAGCTACTCGGCGACAGTTGCGGTGATGCCTTTTTTCTTTGGTTTTACGGTTATTTGCTGGATGTGAGACATTGTGTGTGCCTCGAGAGCCTTGTCTCTCAATAAATCCATTTGATTTAATTAATATTGATAATTCTGCAGTTTGTTAAGTTGACAAAGAGTTGTTTTTTAAAGTTGTTTTGCTGCCAGGGCTCTAAGTATACCTTTATACAGTCTGTATACCTATGAAAGTATGCCGTAATCGAGTCTCGTAAAGGGGAACATTATGTTTGCTGAAGATCATAGTCAATGGTAACCCTAGTTGTAAGCAAGCATTCAAAATTTTATTCAATGTTATTCTTTCACTCATTCGTTTCGGTCAAATCCTTTCGTTCATTCATTTCGGTCAAATTCTTTCATTCTTGTCAGTCCAATTCTTTGATTCATTTCATAATTTCAGTCAAATAATTTCGGTCGAATAATATCGGTTTAATTGTATCATTCTTTCAGTCATTTTGGTCACAGTCTTTCATCCTTTCATTCATTTTGGTCAAATTCGTTCATTCAATATAATTTCGGTAAAATAATTTCTGTAAAATTCTTTCATCAATTCATTTCTGTCAAATTGTTACTAAACTATTTTCGTAATTAAGGGCGCAATATGATCGTGCAATACATCATTTTAATGGAAATTACGAGCTTATTACTAATCTGGATTTTTGTTTTGAATTAAGTGTTTCAATTTTGAAATTTTTTGAAAAACGTTGAAAAGACATGAACAAACCAAAGCATGCATAAATGTTAGACTACCTACAATACAATATATATAATTATAAATATTATTTTGATCGCTTTGTATGGTTCCTGTTCAACATGCAATTGTCTTTTAAATGGTGCATATTGCACATCTCATTTGGGGGTGAGTTACCGGATTCAATTTTAATTTGAAAATTTTCGGTGATAAAATTGAAAACGGGAACAAAAAAGAGAAAAGAGTTTTAGTTACTTCGGTGCCGGTACGTGAATACTGGAGAGAGAAAGAAATATCTTTTATTTCACTTTTGATTAACTTATTATAATTATACAACGTCATGTTCCCATGTTGTTATTGATAATCGTTTAGTATCGTGGATATAGCTTTACAATGTAATTTTTTGTAAATTATAGACAAATCGGGGCACCAGAAGTTCATCGTCGACTGTATCAAGTCCATCGATAAAAGATTGACACAATTTTGTAAAAAACAGGATATTTATATTCAACCTTTCAAAGTTGGACATTCGTTCCTTTCTAATTTTCATTGCAATTAATCTCAGTCCACAGTATTTTAAACTCCGGAGTCCAACAGCTGTCTGCCAATGTGTATTTCTATTCATATAATATGCATTTCAAAGCCAAAGTCAAAATCCATATACCTTGACTTTGAACACTGTCGTACTTTGGAGCTCTGATTGTAAGTATTGCCATTGAAAATTAGAAAGGACACTTCGTCCGGCTTTGGAAACTTAAATATAATTAACCAGTTTTTTATAAACTTTTGTCGACTATATGACTAAAAACTAGGCTTATTTCTGGGCACATATGAATAAATAGAAAATTGGTCAGACCACAATTCAAAATTTCGTATAAATACGAGCCGACGGGTTGTGGAAATTCAGACACAGCTCACACTTGATCAAAGTATGCAATTTGTGCTATTAGATAAATAAAATATGATTGTTTCTAAACCAATTCTTATGAATAATTGATACTGTGATGAAGTTATTGGGATCAGTAGTTGGTTGCAGAGGCATTATAGATTTATACGAATTCATTATGGAAATAGTGAAAATAGCGTTACAGCAGCGGTCAATAAAAATAAATATTACTAATAAGTAATAATAATATGTACTAAGTACTACAATTCAACTACAAGATCATATAACCTAGAAGCAAATTTTGCGCATACATTACCATTACCAGCTAATCAACCAACCTTTTGATCGACGTAATGGCTGTTATAGTTACATTTTTTACTTTCATTTTTCGTTTTTCATTTCACCAACTGAAGAATAGAAAAATGAAATATCTTTTTGTACCACTAAATCGTCCATTAAAGTAATTAATTTTATTGTTTGATTGCCAGTAATAATTTTGTGAACTAGCTATAATTATTGTGTTTTATTAAAATAGTAAAATTATTGGGGAAATCCTAACTTTTATTATTCTAAAAAATTTCCTAATTGACAGGTCTACTCAAGGAAACATCACAGCAGATAATCTGCAGTAAATTTATTTAATCTTCTTTGACTATTATTCTTTCTTGTATTATGATCTCCTCAATCTCGTCTCGATCGTAGCACATTCATAATAAGGTTGATCAAAGTGTTGTCATTTTTGCAGGTTTAACCTATTCGCAACTGGCAAATCATGGAAAGCATGCTTTACAAAAGTCTTTAATTCTATAAATTAACTTTTTCAAAACGGTCAAAGCTAGTAAATAACACTTTTTCAAAAAGCTCAAAACTAGTAAATAACACTTTTTCAAAAAAGGCCAAAACTAGTAAATAACACTTTTTCAAAAAAGGTCAAAACTAGTAAATAACACTTTTTCAAAAAGCTCAAAACTAGT